>JAJPUD010003172.1:82184-137423 GCA_023553655.1 Myrmecobius fasciatus | reverse complement strand
CCTTAGCTGTCTGCAACATAGCCAAGAGCCACAGAGAAAGCCACAAATAGAGCCTCTGAGCAGCCAGGCTGGATGGGCTAGAGTCCCTCTCTTACAGCTTATGTACTTTGATATTGGAGTCTTTGAGACCCTCACCCAGCATCTATTAACAGGAAACTGAGGTGACTTTGGCAGTACTTCCCCCCTCCTAGTTTCCCAATTTTGTTTTTCATGCAGCTCTAACAAATTTGGTTTTCTATTTCCTAGGTCACAGTAGATTTGCAATTTCAATACTATTTCAATATTAATAATGGGCAGGAACTATTTCAGGGCTGACTTTTTATCCCCATTATCTAGCCCATTGCTTGGCACAGAGTGAGTCTGTTGAATGAATAAAGGGAGACTTTGTAAGTGGAAAAGAAGCACCACCATCCTCAGCATGGAGGAATGACAGCAAAAGGGAGGAAAAAAAAATAACAGCAGGAATAAAAAATCAAACACTCCAGAACTATGGGCACTGTTTATTGTGGGGATCACTCCTTCTATAGCTCCTGGATCTGTTGTCATTGAAATGTCATGGAATACTCAAAAAATATTTAAGTTTTATTCAGTGACTTTTGCTTAAGGATTCAGGGAATCATATAAACTATTTTGAAAAGAATCTATCCAGAAATGGTTAAATTTTTGAGAAAGGGTGACACTTAAAGGGGTATGCTTTAGGTCAATTAATCAATCAAACAGCAAGAATTTGTTCATCATCTGTTTTGTGCCAGAAACTCTGTTGGCACAGGAGACTCAAATGCAAAGAATGAAACAGTTCCCTATTTTCAAACAACATACATTGTCTTATGGGAGACAATGTATACATTTATGATAAATGTATAGCTTTTTGCTGTTGTTCAATCATTTCAGTCATGTCCTACTCTTAATGACCCCATTTAGGACTTTTTTGGCAAAGATACCGGAGTGATTTTGTATTTTATTCTCTATCTCATTTTATAGATGAGGAAACTGAGACAAACAGTTAAGTAATAGAAAAGGAAGAGAGGGAACAGGTGCTCTCCTTTGGTATCCATACAAATCCTACAAATTTCTTTCCTAAACTATGTTATTCCAAAATGAAAAGGAAATTTCTATGTGGACCAACGAGGGTGGTGGTCTGAAATACTTGTTGCTCAGTTGTGTCTGACTCTTTTTGACCTTATTTAGGATTTTCTTGGCAAAGTTACTGGAGTACCTTGCCACTTTCTTGTTCCAGTTCATTTTATAGACAAGGAAACTGAGCCAAACAAGGTTAAGTCATTTGCCCAGGATCACAGAGCTAGCAAATATCTGGGGCCAGATTTGAACTCCTAAAGATAAGACTTCCTGACACCAGATCTTCACTGAACCACCTAGCTGTCCCATAATGCAATACAGTATTTTTGAAATTAAACCTCACTTGATACAGTTCAAGATTGCATTTTAAAAAAATTTGGGAGAGGCTGTCATATTAAAACTGTTGATTCCCATTGAGCTTGGAGTTCCCCTAAAACTCTCAGATTTTTTCGACAAGTTGCCATTTTAATAATGCCTCCCCATCTTGTATTTTTGTAAGTCAATTTTTGAAACCTAGTTATAAGACTTTAAATTTATCTCTATTGAATGTGAGTCATTATATATGTGCATATAGGAAGATACCCTTTTATTCAAATATGGAGAAGACAATAAGTACAAGAGGGTGCCATCTTGATGATTATGAGAGGCACTGTGAGAATACTGACAAAAAGTTTTCAGTTCCTCTACATTGTACATTATCCATTGCAATGACTTTAGAGCCTTGGCCAAAATAAGCATTTCCTAGGGCAGAAAGAGCTTCCCCATAACCCAGTTATCTGTAGACTACCTGAGCATCATCACAAATGGTCCCCCTCATTCCATTATTATAAATCTCAACTTAACCTTCATACATATTGTAGGAACCCTTTGTTGGTAAGGAGCCAGCTGGAAAGCACATCAAGAATATACTAATTGACTTTCTGTCCATTTTGTTGTTTTTGTGATCAGTGACAATCTTCTTCCAGGAAGTTTTTCTGGAAATGCTATTTCCAAAGACCCATTAATTAAGTTAATTATTCTGTGATGGTGCCAGACCTCTGTTCCATTTTGACAGAGGATGGGATTGGGAGATAGCAACTTGAACATGGGAACTGAAGGATATTCCTCATTTTCCAAATTTAGCCCTACTGAAAGGGGAAGTCAATGTATAATAATAGGTGATTAGACCAGTGACTGATCAAAATAGCAAGAACAGATAGTCATTCTACTATTTAACTCACCAAAATATTAGTCATGGATATTTCTTACCTTTGTAACTCTTAGTATAGGAAGCAGAAAATCCTCTATTTGTGATACTGCCATCAGTTTTAAATAAAACTGTTATTCGGTTGGAGCTTGATATCAGTGTCCTAATAGGGCCTTTACAGAATCTTCCAAATGAAGAAGCATGCAATGAACCATCAAAAATCTCAATGTAGTCATAAATACATGAATTTTCAAATTCCAATCTGTAGAAAAAGAAACATAGGAGAATGGTGGGACTATCTGCAGCATACTTTGGCAATAAGTCTCTTTATGATTCTCATCATAATACTTATTTCTCTTGCCTTCATAATGGGAAGAATTTCATGACAATTATCCTATATTTCAAACAATAAGAAACCTTTGTTTAATAGAAAACATTTCCTCCACCCAAGTGTATTCATATAAGCAATAGTATAGAGAAAAATCTGCAGAATGCTAAGATGTTTGAAAATGAGCTGAAAATACCCCAGCTTTCAATAATCCTCTATTCAAAGAAAACATCTAAAATAACACAAATAACACAATCACATGACTGAAGCATATCTTTGGACTACAGAGACTTAAGTCAAATCAAGTCAACAAACATTTATAAGCACTTATTACACGTCTAGCACTGTACTAAGTATTGAAGATACAAAGAAAGGTGAAAACAGTCTCTTAAGGACCTCATTCTTATGAAGAGACAACATGAATTTATTCTTTCTGTTTCTTTCTCATTAAATTTTTTCCACACATGAATAGATAAAGATTTTTTTCCCTAATGATAGCAGATTTAGAGCCTACCTTTTATATGGTGAATCTGTTTAAACTGTTCACATATGAGTGTTTTAAAAAATGTTTTATAAATAATATTCTCATTTCATAATTCTGTCTCTTCTTTCCCCTCCTACTTTCCTCAAATACCTCAATAGAATCTTCCTTTGGAACAATGAAATATATTTAAAGAAAATAAATTTTATCTGGTAGCCCCTCAAATTGATTAATATCAAATTATGAAGGGGAAGTGATGCTCAGAGGTAACCAGGGTATTACTTACTGTAGATCATCAAAGACCAGGGTGATTTGGAAATCATTGCCTACTTCTATTTCCCAGATGCAATTCAGGAGATTGGAGTAGTATCCTGGATAGTTTGGACTTGTAAATGATCCACTGGAAGTGACAAGGAGACCCCCACAACTTGTTTTACTATCTGTAAAATAGAAATGGAAAAAAATATCATTTGTGAAGAATTGAAAAGTTAAGCTTATTTTTCTTGGTAGTTATTTATTTTCAAAACATATATTGAGTGCCTGCCATATTTTAGGGATTGTATTAAGCCATGTTACCCCATATAAGCCACTGTGGTTATGTTTTTTGACTTTACTTTGAATCAGACTAAGACTAAGGTCATCAGTGCCTGTGTTGTGCTGAAGAAGAGCACAACTCTTCTAAAAATAATATTTAAGGACAGCTTCATAGAATAGAGAGAACTAGTCTAGATTCTCAGTCCATAGAACTCTAACCAAATTAATCTTCATTGGGACTGAGAATACAGATAGTATAATTAATTTATGTTATTCCATCTTCAATCCTTAGACTTACAGTCACCTGCTTTTGGGAACAGCCAAGAAAGAGAATGTATGAAGAGACTTCAAATAATTCTCAAAAAGATTATTATTTATTATGAGAATATTATTATTAATTATTCATACCTTTAGGTTGTCCCACATCCTTTTCTGCCAGACATGACAGAATGAGAAGAACAAGAGGAAAGAGGCTCCTTAATGTTGCCATGTTGTCAATGAATTGCTTTGGGTCGCACACCCCTTTTATATACACAGTGAATTTACAATCCTTAGGATTTATGCCAATTAGAATTTTTTTGATTAGTTTCTGCTTGACAATTGTAGATAACCAGCGCAGTGGGAGTAAGTGAGAAAATCACAGATGTGTCCAGTTTTTTTTTTTGTCATTGGGTTATCATAAAATGTTTTCTTTTCTGCAAAACTCATATTTCTCACACATACATAGAGACATATATACATATTCAGAGTTTCTATACTATGGAGACAGAGGAAGTGAAGGCAAACCTTTTTTTGATATGTACTTCATCCTGCCTGAACAATCTGTCATCCTTATCTTTTTATTTAATATTTTAAATTTTTTCCCAGTTACATATAAAAATAATTGTTAACATTCTTTTTTTTTAAGCTTTGAGCTTTAGATTCTCTTCATTGTTTCCTTCCTATCCCCCCTCATCGAGAAGGCAGCAATTTGATATAAGTTATAAATGAAAAGTCATGCAAAATATCTCCATAATAGTCATGCTGTAAAAGAAAACATAGAACAAAAAACAAAATCCTAAAGAAAAATAAAAGAAGTAAAAAAAGTATGCTTCAACCTGTCTTCAGATACCATTAGTTCTTTCTTTGGGCGTGAATAGAATTTTTCATCATAACTCCTTCATGTTAGATCATTGTGTTGCTAAGAACAGCTAAGTCTGATCATCTTACAATAGTGCTGTTACTTTGTACATGGCACATTTCACTTTGTATCAGCTTGCAGGTTTTTCTGAGAACATCCTGTTCATCATTTCTCAGAAAAACCTGAGTTGAAATGTGGCTTTAGATACTTACTAGCTGTGTGACCCTGAGCCAATCATTAACCTCTGTCTGCCTCAGATTTTTTTCATCTTTTTTCCTCCCTCCCAATAGACAATAACAATCTTTTAAATTTTGTTCATTTATCTATTTTAGACTCCTTTATAATCTCTTCTTCCCACCTATCACCTCCATTAAACAACAAAACAAACAAGCAGAAGAACCTAGAAACAAAAACCTTCATCTTAAGGATCCATAATTTGGCAAAACACTGTCCATGCCTGAAAGTATATGTATTTCTATGCATTTTAAGTTTGTTACTCTGACAGAAAGTGGCTAGAGTGTTTCATCATAAATTCTTCAGACTGGCAAATTGCATTGACCAGAATTCTAAAGTATTTCAAGTTTTCTTTATAATGCTGTTGTCATTGTTAAAATTGTTCAACTTTTGCTTACTTCTGCATCAGTTCATAGAAATTTTCCCAGTTTTCTTTGAAACTGTCACTTTGTTATTTCTGATGGCAAATTAATATTCCTTTGTATTTATACTTTATAATCATTTATCAGTCATTTGAAATTTAGAACGTTTAAAAATCATTGTTGAAAACTTGTATTTCTTCTTTTGAAAATTGCCTGTTTGTTTCATTTGACTGTATATATTAGTTTTATAAATTTGTATCATATCCTTTTGTAGTTTAGATGTAAGACATTTATCACAAAATCTTGATGGAAAGATTTTTGCCATTTGCCTTTTTCCCTGTTTAATTTTAATACATTGGATTTGTTTGTGCAAAACACTTAAAAATTTTACATAACCAAATTTTTCCATTTTGTTTTATTTAATTCTCTCTACTATTGGATTAGTCATTAATCCAATCAGAAATGCCTTTTTTGTGCCTTGAATTTGTTTATGATTTGACCTTTTATATCTAAGGTCATATTCATTTGGAGTATAATGTGAGATGTTGGTATAAATCTAATTTTTACCAGACTGCTATCTAGTTTTCCTGGAATTTTTTGTCAAATAGTACTTACTTCCCTCAGTAACTGAAATCTTTGGGTTTATCAAAAATTATGCTGTTGTGTTTGTTTGCTTTGGCATATTGTGCAATTAATCTATTCCACTGTTTGACCATTTCATTTTTTTAACTACTACAAGTCATTTTCAATGATTACTGTTTTGTGTATAGTTTCAGCTCTGGTACTTGATTGTTATTTTTTCTTTGTAACTCTTAAAATTCTTTATAACTTAAAATTCTATATCTTTAGTTCTGATGAAGGCCTCATTTCTAACATTTATAGAAAATTGACTAAAATTTATAAGAATTCAAGCCATTCTCCAATTGATAAATGGTCAAAGGATATGAACAGACAATTTTTCAGATGAAAAAATTAAAACCATTTCTAATCATATGAGAAAGTGCTCTAAATCATCATTATTAGAGAAATGCATATTAAGACAACTCTTAGGTACTACTACACACCTCTCAGATTGGCTAAGATGACAGGAAAAAGATAATGACTAATGTTGGAGGGGATATGGGAAAACTGTCACACTAATACATTGCTGGTGGAATTATGAACGGATCCAACCATTCTGGAGAGCAATTTGGAACTATGCCCAAAAAGCTATCAAAATGTGCATACCCTTTGATCTAGCAGTGTCTTTACTGGGCTTATATCCCAAAGAAATCACAAAAAAAGGAAAAGAACCCACATGTGCAAAAATATTTGTGGCAGCCCTTTTGTAGTGGCAAGAAACTAGAAACTGAAAGGATGCCCATCAGTTGGAGAATGGCTGAGCAAGTTATGTCATATGAATGTTATGGAATATTATTGTTCTATAAGAAATGATCAGGAGGATGGTCTTAGAGAGGCTTGGAGAGACTTAACATGAACTGATGCTGAGTGAAATGAGCAGAACCAAGATATCATTGTACACATCAACAAGATTGTATGATGATCAATTCTTTTGGACCCGGTTCTTTTCAACAATGAGATGATTCAGATCAGTTCCAATAGTCATGATAAGGAGAGCTATTAGCACTCAGAGAGAGGGCTCTGGGAAATGAGGGCTGTCATGGATCACAACATAGTATTTTCACCTTTTTTTTTATTGTTGTTTGCTTGCATTTGGTTTTCTTTCTTATTTTTTCCCCTTTTGGATCTAATTTTCCCTGTGCAGTATGATAATTGTGGAAATATGTGTAGAAGAATTGCACATATTTAACATTGTTTCTAGGGAAAGGGGTGGGGGGAAGGAAAGGAAAAAAAATTTGGAACACAGCGTTTTGCAGATGTGAATGTTGAAAATTATCTATGCATATGTTTTGAAAATAAAAACACTTTAATCAAAAAAAAGGGAAAAAAGATTCTTGACCTTTTGTTCCTTCATATGAATTTTGTTATTATTTTTGTAGCTCTATAAAATATTTTTGGTAGTTTGATTAATATATTATTTAAGAAGTAAATTAATTTAGGTAAATTGATAATATTATTTAATACTTTTGAATCAGTATTCATTACTTTTATCTATTTTGTCTCACCCTGATTTAGATATCAAAATAATTATAAAAATAGATTAATGTATTACTTTCTTATTCTTTCTTTATTTCTTCTTATTGAAAATAATTTATATTATAATTAATTGTTCCTTTACTGTTTGATATGATTCAATTATAAATTTACTTGTTCCTGGACTTTCTTGTCATGTACAAAGGACAAATTTGAAGGTAATAATTGTAGCCTTGGTACAATTCCGTTAAGAAAAAGTAGAGATTAGATAAAGTGTGGCTTTCTTTCCACATCTGGTAATTTTAATCCTTTTTTTCATGCAGATTTCTAGGTTTCTTGTAATTCAGAATAGATCCTGGAAATAGGCTGGGAAAAAGAACAGATGAGCCCTTCCCACCTAGGAGAGTTAGCTTTCTGGATCTTTATGCTTCTTGTGATTTTTCGAATTTTGTACCTTCCTGAGATGTTCTAAAAAATATGCCTAAACAATTATGTGATTCAGTGAGTTTGGAAAAAAATCTTGCAATTCATTGATAGTTAACAGTAATAGAGCTTTAAGGTTTGGTCAAGATCTTATGCCATTTGATTCTCACAACAATTTTGTAAGTAGATGTTATTATTCTCACTATTCTACAGCTGAGGTATGTGATACTAAGGATACTACTAAGTGATACTAATGTGCTGAAGTTGCCTTAGGTAGTATCTGGACTCATGTCTTCCAGCATATCTGGAGTAGTATTCATCAATCTGTCTGGTTGCCTCAATCAATCAAATATCATTTATTGAAAAAAAAAAAAGAAAAGGAAAGAATGCTCCAATTCTAATTAAGAGAGTCTTTTATTTAAAACCAGAAGCCCTGGTAATGAATCTCTGCCCAGTTATTTGCCATGTGATTTTGATGTAGTCATTTATCTACTTTGGAATTCTTTAGTGACTTTATTTATAAAATGTGAGATTTGGACTAGGTGATAAGTGCTATGGATCAGTTCATTCACTGGGCCTATACAGCCAACTCTTAAATCAATAGATCCAAATTGATATTATATCTTGATTTTCTTTCTTTAATATTTTTATATTTTGCACTTCAAAAAATGAAGAAAAAGAACGTTTTCATATACAAAGTAGACATGTTTATACATGAAATTCTGTATCTCTAGTTTTTATAGCATGCTTTAAAAATAATAAATTTAGCACCTTCCTTTCTAAACTGTCCATTTTGTCTATTTACTTTTGAATTTTCTTTTGTTTCTCCTGTGCATGTTAAAAACATGCTTCAGTGACCCTTTTAAAATTTTTTTTAAAAGACAACATTATTATAAGCTTTTCCCTTTTCCCTAAACCACTTATCACAAATGAAAAAAAAAAAAAAAGAACAATTCTGGTAACATGTTTTCCTTGTCTTATTTTCTATTTCAAGTTCATCATCCTTTTGTCAGGAAATGGACTGATATGCATCATTAGTCTTCTTGTGTCATATATAAACATTTCTCTTCTACTTTATATATGAAAATATTCTTTTTCTTGATATTTTCAAGGGCAAAAAATAAAAAATATGTAGAAAAACAAGGCAGAATATCCATATGGGTCAATTGATTCAAGAGTTAACTGAATAGGCCCTATGAATGAACTGGTTCATATGACTTATCACCTAATCCAATTCTCACATTTTATAAAGTCACTAAAGAACCAAAGCAATTCCAATAGACTTTGGACAGAAAATGCCATCTGTATTCAGAAAAAGAATTATGGAGATTGAATGTAAATCAACATATACTATGTTTACTTCTTTTTTTCTGTTTGCTTTTTTCCCCCTTCTCCCATGGTTTTTCTCTTTTGCTTTGATTTTTCTTTCCCGACATGTTTCATAAAGCAATGTATATTAAAAATAAATAAAGTGAAAGAAAAAAAAGATTTCATTGTGAAGTCTCCATTTGGGTCTCTAGTTTTTGTCTGTAATCCCTGAATCAAATTCTATTCTTATTAAACTATAATATGTTAAAAAAAAAGTCACTAAAGACCCCCAAAGTGGATAAATGACTTCATTAAAATCACATGGTAAATACTTGGAAAAGGATGCATTATCAAGAATTCTGGTTTTAAATCCAAGACTCCATGTTATTGGATTGATCAAAGCTTAAAATTTTTCAAAGTTATTTTTCTTCACAATGTTGGACTGTATAAATTGTTCCGTTTTGGTTCAATTCACTCTCTGTCACTTCATACAAATCTTTCTAGATTTCTCTGGAGCCAATCTCTTCATCATTTCTTTTGGTATGATGATATTCCATTACATTTATATACCATAATTTGTTCAACTATCCCACAATTGACCTCTGCTTCATTTTTAGTTCTTTCCTAAAATCAAAAGAACGACAATAAATATTTTTTGTACATGGATCATTTTCTCCTTTCTTTGATCTTTTTGGAAGAATAAGCAAAGTAATATTATTAGTGTTTCAAAGAGTGATTTTTTTTAGCAGAATTTCACATTATTTTCTAAAATGGGATCAAATTATAGCTCCACACATTAGTGTGCTGGTCTTTCAGTAGCCCCTCCAACAATAGCCATTTTCATTTTTTGTCTTTTTTTTTTTTTACAATTTTCAAGGTATGAGAACCTCAGTTTTTTAAAGTGTGCATTTATTTATTAATTATTTTGAGCATTTTAATATGGATATTGATAAGTTAGGATTTCTTTCTTTCAGAACTTCATGTTGTGTAACCAATAGTGAATGATTCTTATTCTTACATGTTTAAATCAGTTCATTAAATATCTTCTATATAATTTATTTATCAGAGAAATTTGTTGCAAAGATTTTTCCAGTTGCCCATTTTCTTCTAATTTTTAGCTTCATTAGTTTTCTTTCATTCTGTATCAAAATTTTCTTTTTTATCTTTTGTCATCCTTTCTGTCCCTTGTCTAATCATAATTTCTTCCTTTATCCTTAGCTGTGAAAGATATTTTTCCTTTATTCTCCTAATTTGCTTATACACAACCTTTTGTAGATAGGCCATATATTCATCTAAATTTATTGTGGTATATCGTATGTTATCTGGTCTAACACTGAATTTTGCTATACCATTTTCCTGCTTTCTGGCAATTTTTGTGAAATAGTGAGTTCTAATCAAGTAAACTTTTGTTTTTTAAATTTATTCAACCCTGTGATACCATGTTCTACAATACTGATCAACTTTTTTATTTTTTAGCCAGCATAATATAGATTGGTGACTACTGATTTACAGTATAGTTTGAGATCTGGTACAATAAGTATTGATGGTAATAAAGAAAAGTTTCCTTCCTTCCCACTTTATTTTCATTTATTTTCTTGTTTTTCTTCAGATGACTTCTTGTTATCCTTTTTTGTTTTTCTTTAAAATAATATTTTGGTAGTTTCATTAGTATGGTGCAGAATAAGTAGTTTAATTTAGATAGTATCATTATCATTTCTATTGTATTGCAATAGCCAACCATGAGCAATTAATACCTTTCTACTTATTTAGATTTTTATTGATGCAAAAAGTTTTTTTTTAAGTTTATATTATTCCTATATGTACTCTGCAACAAATCAAATTCAAAAGGAAACCTCTGAGTTGTTTGGATTTACATTTCTCTTACTAGTGATTTCACATTTGTTTTCACATGGCTTTTAATCATAATTTTATGTTTTTTTAATAGTTTACAATTCTTTTGAAAACTATTTCTTCATATTTTTTGATCATTTCTCCATTGGAGAATGTAGAGGCTGAAGAAAGAGCTCTACCTTGTCTTATGTTAAATAATTATTCCAGGTGCTAAACTCTGTCTTTGCTATTGAAGGATTGTAACTTTTGCTAGCATGTTATAAAATTTCGCACTTTGGGAAAAGGCCATGTCACCCTGCCTTAGTTACAAATTCTTAAATAGACCAAAGGAATCATGATAAATCTATTTAGAATTTCAGGTTATAGTCTTGTCTAAGAAAGTCTCCTATTGCCAAGTAGAATATAGTTGAAGTCTAAAGGAAAAAAATTATAAAAGAAATTAATTTGAGTACAGAACAATTAAAATTACTGGATGGATGGTGTAATTGCAGTTTTTTTAGGGAAAGCAGAGATCTGGGACTATGAATGTCATCTGCTGTAAGAATCTGACTTATCAGGGTCAGTTACTTAATTTCTCTCTGGTGGCCTTTTAATCAGTGCCAAGAGGCATAAGGCAACCTACCCAAATGAGGCTAATCAAATATTATTTTCAATGTTTAGAAAATTTAAAGGGCTGAAGTTTAAAGAAACATTAATTCTCCAAAGAAATGGCATGTACCCATTCACAGACCACTAAGAAGACATTTGTATTTTCTTACCTGTTAGATCAAGACACTTTACATTGGAAAAGCTTCAAACCTGTGCAGTGAGATTCAGGGGCAGATTGGAACAATGAACATATTTTAATCATTAAAATATCCTGTTTTTAAAGGTTCTTAGATTAAAGGAGCTGCAGGGATCCTGAATGAAATGAAATCTTTCTGTCTATTGTTCCCCCAATCTGTGATTTTATTGTGTTAGTGGATACCAATATTGCATCTTCATCTCCTATTCTCATCCTTTCTCTTCATCCTTATTGGGGTTCCACATTTAGGGCAGTGGATTATTCAGAGCCTGCAGGTCCAAAGAAATAGTCTCTTTAATTAAAACATATTCAGATACTACCAAGTAAAATCAGTTTCTGAGGTGGCTAACAAGCAGTTCTTAGGAAGATAAAAGGAGATAAAAATCATCAATAGAGAAAGCAAAAGCAGACAGCAAGGAGGCTCCTTGGAATCTCAGTAGCTCTCTGATAATGTCCTCTAAAACTCTTTTGTCTTTTCCTTGCCCAATTTTTCCTCCTCTTGGTCCCAAATCTTCCTCCACTTGGTACCAAATCAATCACCTTGTGAACAAAAATAGCTCACTCTACTCTATCATGTCACTCACACCAGTCCCATGAATGGATGGTGAACTCAAGCCTCTCCAGTTGTATCAGTGTTCTTATGCACAGCATCTTCCTTGTCATTTATTTGAAGCCTTATCTTCTTTCTATATTCCTTTTCTATGCATTTACTCCTCCATTACCATTCATTTCTCCCTCTTTTCATCTTTCCCTTTTTTCTTTCTTTCCACATTAGATAAATTATTCAGAAAGGACCTTAAAGATCCAACCTTTTCAATAATTTAATAAACATTGCTTGATTTCTATCTTGGGATAAAGGCCATGTTTCTCTGCCTTAGTTACAAATTCTTAAACCAAAGGGATTATGGCAAATCTATTTAAAATTATAATATAGAAAGCTATTGCCTATTATCTTATTGCCAATAGAATATAGTTGAGCAAATATAAATGAGCAAATAGCAAAGTAATTAATTTGAGGGCAGAATTATAAAGCTCATGGAAGGATAGGTAAATGCAGTATTTTTTTCTGGGGGGAAAAGCAGAGGTCTGTGACTGTAAATGCCATGAGCCTGACTTGTCAGAGTCAGTCACTTAATTTCTTTATGGTGATCTTTTAATCAGAACCAGGGATCAGATGACAATTTACCTAATTGGAGCTAATCAACTATTATTTTCAATGTTTGAAGATCCTGCTCAATGTGGGGCAATTCTGAGAAGATTATGCGAATGTGCTGTTGGGTGAGGAACCCAAGGAGTCCGGGAAGCATGGTCTTACAGAATAGGAGACTTTAGAGCCAGAAGGTGCCATCTGAACCTTTGAAAATAGGATATGCTACTGAATAAAATATGCTCATTGTTCCAGTCTGTCCCTGAACCTCATTACATAGGTTTGAATCTTTTCCATTGTGAAGTGTCATTCAATCCAAACCCTTCAACTGTCAGATGAAAAAATTGAGGATAAGAGTGGCTTAGTGACCACAAAAGTGGAACAACTAAGACTTAGCCCATGACTTCTGGTTCCTTTCTCTCTAATGACTGACAATGGGGGAAGATGGAAAGAAAGCTGACTTTCTAGTCAGTCAGTGATTTAAAATGATTTTCAAGGCTGTAATATGGCTGTCTATGGATTCGAGGGAATTAGTCTTCAAAGATTTAGGGATAGAATTTCTTGGATGAGCAAGGACAAGAGAATGGCTTGAGAAGTTCACAAGAACATGGATTTTAATCCACAAATGGACTAATAGATCCCTTAAGATTTTCCCTAGAATCTTCCTATGATCCTCATTCTGGGAGCTTCAATCAGAGGACAAGCTCAGGAAGGGAGACCTCCTTGGTCTAAGTCCACACGAGCTCCAGAGAGGAAAAAAGTCTGGGTACCAGTCTCAGGCAGGAGTTGGAATTTCTAACTTCTCCAGGAGAATAGAACTGGCTAATATGTCCAGACAGTGAATTTGTATCAGGAAAATCAATGATGAAAGAGAATGAACCAAGGTGGGGAGAACATTGAAATTAGAGCCATTGAAACACCTAGAACTTGGGTTTGAATGTCACCTCTGATGGTTGCTATCTCTGTGAAATTTAAACTTTTTAATTTCAATTTCCTCATCTGTGATATAAGGGGATTAAAATAGATTTTCAACTATAATTCTATAATTCTTTGGTTTTTTAAGGATGAAGGTACCTATTGGGTTGAGGCAGAAGAACCAAGGTTTGGGAAAGGACTGTATGGTTCAGGTTAAAAAAAATAGTTTCTAATCCAGGCTGAAAAAACAGGACTTTGATGTACTCATACTCATTGAAATCAGCCAGGAAGAAGACTATAGAGACCTCACAAATGCCTGACCCCACTTTGGGGTAGATGTAGGGGAAGTGACCAGAGCATGTTGTGGCTGTTGTTTAGTCATGTCCAACTTCTCATGACCACATTTGGAGTTTTCTTGGCATTAGTTTGCCATTTCCTTCTTCAGCTCATTTTACAGATGAGGAAACTGAGGCAAACAGGTTCAAGTGACTTGTCCAGTCTGAGGCCAGATTTGGACTATGAAGGATTCCAGGTTCAGCATTTTAGCTGCATCCCCACTCCCACATCCCCCTTTTAAGTACTAGGAGGTTCTAGTAATTGACCACAGCATTATTTCTATGTAATATAATCTTTATTTGTATAGATTTCTTAGATTATGGCTTAAAAAACAATTATATGATATTGGAGCAAATGACACCAGCATCATTGAGGTGAGTGCAATTATGGGAGAACCAGTCTCTGTGAGAACACTCCCTCAGATTGTTTTCATTCCCTCTACATTGGAAATCATATAGGGAAATGGGTCCTGAACCTTGACCAAAATAGGCATTTCCTGGGGCAGAAATAGCTGCCCCACAGCCCAGTTGTCTACAGACCACTTGGGCATCCTTCAGGTCCCAGCCATCATCACAAACTGTCCCCCACTGTCCATCATGGTAAATCTCTACACGACCTTCACATCTGTTGGAGGAAGCTACCAATCTCAAGGTGGTGGTATCTGAAACAAAAATATAAATAATGAGGTTTTGAATAGTACCACAGGATCATGGACAGGATCAGCTGTTGCATGACGCTCTCTTCTCAGGGTTAAACAGCTGAAAATACACAATGCATTAAAATAGCCCATAACTTCTTTCTGAATACTAATTGTGAAGGAGAAGAGACAAGGAGGGAAGCATTATCCTTTTCAAAGAGTTTTCACTCCTATTTCATCCTGCCAATGATCTCTGTTAGCTACAGAGGAGAGGAATTGCTCCTGTTTTGCAGATAATGAAACTTAGCAAAGTTTAATGGTTATCCCAGGTCAAGCAGCTAATTAGCATTAGATCCAGGACAAGAATCCAATTTCTTAAATTTTCTTAAATTTTTAAAATTTTTTTATGGCTAGTACTGTATTCTTGTTTCATTGCCTCTCTCCCAGATCAGATAGAGAATAGAGGTAATACTCTAAAATTTGGTGTATATTTATATGGCATAATCAGTCTCTAAATCATGATCTTCAGGCCAGGATAATATGATTTTGTGGTGGGCAATTCTTTACTGGTTTTTGTGTAGTTAGATCACACAGCAGTATGGGACTATTTAATTCTAGGGCAAACAGGCCCAAATATCCTGAAGCTATCCTTGATATTTATGACTATGACCTTGAATCTTCAAAAATCCTGAAATTATATTTAATATCCTCTTCCTAAGATGGGAAAGGAGTAAAAATATTTGAAAATATTTCTTCTTCCAAATAGTTTAATTTAAATAGGAGTGGGATACTTAAAGGATGAAGATTCAGTTACATAGAGAAATCACTTATGTGGAATACCTCCAATGATAAGGTATTATCCTTATATTAGAATATGTTATAATCATATATTTATTATATATATTATAATAGATCATACTATTATATATTATAAGGTGTTGCTCCCCAGAATCTTTTTAATATGCTTTAGATATTCCAAGTTGCTTTCTTTGTAAAAACCAAATTCTAGAATCCCAGATTCTGATGTTTGAAAAATATCAAATTATTTGATATTATTTATAGTGCTTTTAGAAGTCATTTAGTTCAATCCATATCTCCAAAAGAACTCCCATTCTTAAAAATATTTATCTCTCCTTGGCTTGAGGTGTCCTTCCAGTGATAGGACACCTATTCCTTTCCATTTTTGGCTAGCTCTGGTTTTTAGGAAATTTTTCCTTACTTTAGGTTCAAATTTGCCTCTTTTAGACACCTGACTGTTTTTGCTGGTTCTACCCAGTGAGGCCAAGTAGGACAAATCTTAATCTCATCTACATGGTGTTCTTTCAAATACTTGAAGACAGCTATCATATCCTCCCTTCATCTTCTCTAGGTTAAACACCCCTTTTCTATTAGCTGGACTTCATTTGCTATGAATTGGAGGTTTGCATTCATTCTGATTGCCCCTCTAACTTGTCAATGTCCATCCTAAATTGTGCACTCAGACTAAATGCAGCTTTCTATATGTGACCTGACCAGTGTGGAAATCTGCAGGACTCCCAGATTTTTTTTCATTTTATATTTGTGAAGTTAATTTTTTAAACCCAAGAATTTTTCTTTACTTTGCATTTTTTATTATATTTTTAATTTTCATAAATTTAGGAATGTTATTCCCTAATGGGATGCCTTCCAATTCAGAGAGGGAGAAGACAGAGTAGGTAAAAAAATGATACCTGAGCAGATGACACCAGCATCTTCATAATGATTACAATTGTGTGAGAACCAGCCTCTGTGGGAACACTCCCACAGATGATATTCATTTCCTGTACATTGTACATCATCCATTGCAATGGGTCCTGAGCCTTCTCCAAAATAGGCATTTCCCAGAGAAGAGATAGCTCTCCCACAGTCCAGTTGTCTGCAAACTACCTGAGCATCATTTAGGTCCCAATCATCATCACAAATGGTCCCCCATTTTTTATCACGGTAGATCTCCACCCGGCCTTCACATCTGCTATGGTTGCTCACCAATCTCAAGGTACCCTCTGGAAAACACATTGAGAACATACAAATCACTTGAGTTTAAATATCTATTTTCAGGTTTAGTGATCAGGGACAATTCTCCAGGAAGGTTTGAGAAGCATCTATTTTCTAAAGCATCTATCAGTAGGTAAATTATGCCATGATTTTTCCAACCCTCTGCTCCATTTTGATTGAGATATGGCTCTGGAGATAGTAAACCTGCACATGGGAAATGAAGGAGATTCTCAAGTTTCCAAATTTAGTCCTTAATGAAAGGGGAATATAATCATCAGTAATGGATAATTTGACCAATGACAGACAAAATAAATATGAGAATATAAAATTTGTTTGAATGATCCCACTCCAAACATTTGATCTGTATGTATCTTACCTTTCTGGATAGATTTATAAAAGGCAGAGAATCCTCGATCTGTAGTGCTGCCATCAGTTTTAAATACTACTGTCATTTGGTTGGATTGTGATATTAGAGTAGGGATGGGACCTCTGCAGAATCTTCCAAATGAAGGAGCTTCCAGTGAGCCATCAAAAATCTCAATGTAATCATAACTGCAGGAATTGTCAGATTCTACTCTGTGGGACAGAAAAGCAAGATGACAAAATTTCCTGTTCCACTAATCTGAGTTACTTTTGAAGCAGAGACTGGCAATACCTATCTTTATGGTTCTTCATTGTGATATTCACTGTTCTCTCCCACAAAATGGGAAAAATTTCCTTGCAATCATTCCACAAGAAAAATAACAAACAACAAACCATCGATTTAATTGAACATATTTTCCCAACTGTGTTTTCGCAGAAGCAAAATATTTGGAAGAATTCTTCAAAGAAGGTGAGTATATATTATTTTAAGGAATGAATTCTTTCTTGAAAAGATTTATATCATTTTAAAGCATTATTTAAGTTTCAAAGTAAATACTTTTATACAATGAACGATAATTCTTAAAATTAATCCATTGTGTCAACATTTTCATGGATTACCATTGCTTAAGGTGGATTTGCTGAAGGTATCCAGAAAAGAGCTGAAAAGGCTCTCAACCTACCCGGTTTTCTTATTGATCAAAGAATGTAATCCAAATTCTGTAAGTATACCAGGAAATCTATTGGAGTACATCTTTGGATTCTAAGGTTTTGTTCTTCTTCTCTCCTTATAGTGAAATATTCCTCTACCATGACTAGGGGAAGCATTGACCAATGATGGCAGATTTAGAATCAACTTTTGAAATGTGAACATGTTAAATTGTCAAGCAATGTTTCTAAAAATTGGTTTATTGATGCTTTCTAAAATTCATTATTTTTTCTTTATCACAATAGAATTATCTGTAGAAACACAAAAATACATTTGAGAAAAAAAATATCATGACACATAGCTCATATCTAACAGTGTATGTTGTATTCTGCACCTGTCTACTTCCTCATTTTATCAGGAAAAGGGAGAGAGGTCAAGACAGTTTTCCAAGGTAATGGGTCAAATATTCAAATAAGACTGCTACTCAAAAAAAGAAAAATACTGGATGAGGTTCATGTTAAATTGTACTAATAATTGGGTCTAAAAAGAACTACTGAAATTGAATCACAAATTATAAAAACATCTTGCAAACATTCTTGAGAAGCATATTGCTCCAAAGATCTACAGTTTGGACAGTTATCCAAATATCCAAAATCTCCTTTCTCTCAGAGAAAATTCCCTCACTTTTTCTGGTTTTAGGCTGGGTTTATAGGTTTTCTGCCTCATTTTATCCCTCTCTCTTATTTCCCAGTTCTAAGAAGTAGTATTTCTGAGTTACTGGTATTTTAGCAAGGACTGCGTATGAGAAAAATGCCAAGGGTAATGAATCCCATCCTTACAAGGAGCCTGTCTAGCTCAGAATCTTGAAACATTAAAATGAGAAAGTAGACTTATGTCTTTAGCCATGAGTTGGAGGCTACTAGTCTCAGCACTTGAATTGTCAAACTGAAGCTCAAACTAACAGATATCTAATTACTAAGGAGGAATGATGTTATCGGGCCACCAGCCTTTTACTTACTGGAAATCATCAAAGACCAAACTGATTTGAAAATCTTTAGCAACTTCTATTTCCCAGATGCAGTTCAGAAGTATAGGATAATGTCCAGGATAATATGGACTAGTAAATGATCCACTAGAATTGACAAGACGTCCCCCACAAATTACTTTTCTACCTAAAAAAACATAAAGGAAAAAAAAACTTATTTGTGAGAAATTGAGACAATAGGTTGTTTTTTCATGTCAGTTATTTACCCTCAGACTATTCTGTTCCCTCTATACCCTTGTTATATATCACCATGTATAAAATCCTATGGTCATGGCTTTCAATGTTTTATTGGGAATCAACACTTAACTCATGTATCAAGTACCTAAATGCTACAGAAGTTTCTTCCTCAGAGAATAAAATTCAAGTATTGCCCCATATTAAGAATTGGTGCAGATTTTTGATCCATATATCTATGGAAAAAATTATTTTCATAGAGTCTGCAAAGAATACAAGATAATACACAACATATGTAGTCCTTATGCATTTTGAGAAGACATTGAGAGGACTTTTGCTCTAGAAATAAGATGCTAAAGAGAGTTTCTTGTACATCTCTGACATACTACCTGTATCCCATCCTCCTCATCCTCTTCCTATTGAAATTGAACACTGGCCTGGATCTGGGCTCTGATTGAGAAGTCCTCTCTTTACCTAATTCAGGTCCTGGTGCACCATCCCATTTCCTTGGTTTTCTCCAAAGCATGTTACCTTTTCCTTCATCTTTCTCCCCTATTCTAACTTTTACTTTCTATGTGTATTGGCTTTGCCTTTTAGAAATTAAGAAGGAAACATATTTTAAAGCCCCTATTATGTGCCAGGTATTGTGCTATCACAAATTTAACAATAATGAGAAATGCCATTATTACCCCCATTTTACAGTTAAATAAAATGAGGAAGAGACTAAATAACTTGCCCAAAGTCATACAACTAGCAAATATCTGAGACAGATTTGAACTTGACCTTTCTCATTTCAGGCCTAGCACTTAACTTTTATAATGTAAGCTCCTCCTGAGTTAGGGACTCTGTAATGTGTTTTCATTTGTATTCCCAGCATGTAGAAAAATATATTTAACATACTATGCACCTAATAAATATCTTTCATAAATAAATAAATAAACAATTAATCGATATCTGGTAATTTAGGTGAGATGTAATGATATACTGGCAAAAGAATATTAACTATGGTGTTAGAAATGAAAAATCAGTTTTGTCTTTATAATTTTTGTTTTTATAATAGATTTGTCTTTATAATAATTAATAATAATAAATAGCTAATATTTATAAAGCACCTACTATGCTTCAGGCACTGTGTCATGCATTGTTTCATTTTATCCTCATAATAACCCTGACAAGCAGGTGTTATCATTAACCATATCTTACAAATAAGAAACCTGAGAAATGAGAGGTTGAGTGGCTTGCCCAGAGGTCACATAGCTAGTTAAGTATCTGAGGCTGCATTTGAACTTGGGTCTTCCTGACTCTAGGCTCAGTGAGACACCAAGCTATTCCTTTATAGACAAATTTATAAAAGTTTTTTTTTCATTGAATTTGAAATAGAAGTGCTTTTACAGTTTCCCCTTTCCATCCTTTCATTATACAAGATAGAAATTGAGGCTGAGGGATATTACATGACTTGGTCTTGGTCATAAAGCCCAAAAGAGGCAGAGAAGAAATTAGAACCAAATGTCCTGCCTTCATTCTCTCCATTATACTGTTAGGCCTTTAGATTATGGGGGGGGACCCTAATAAAACCTACCATACGATGGAGGATTTGATCCTGGGTCCAGGGGTTTCTCTGGAAAGTAAGTAATACCAAAATTAGGTAATTCAAGTCAGGGAAGCAATAGATAAATTAGAAATAGAATTCCAAATCACATAGAAAGAACTCTCAATTTAGACCCAAATTATTTCCCCCTATTCTAAGACTAATGTGAAGGGATGAAATTGTAAACTGCAAATCCAGGCCTTCGGGTCTGTATTCCAAAGTCTGGCTTTGATGGATACATTAGAAACCAAATCATCTTCATTTCTCCAGAATCTCTGAAAGCAGCTTTTAGAGCCAGTGCAAATGATTTGCATCCTTCTCCTCTTGCCATGGAGTGAATGTGTCAGCAATAGAGATGGAGGGAAGTTTGTTTCTAGTCTCTACAAAACATATCTACTCCTGACATAAATGGAGATCACAGCTCCTATTTTTAAAGATGTTCCAATACATAAGGGGATGGACAGAGATATTCTGGAAAACATATAGTGCATCACAAACAGGAGACATGGGAATGTTATGATTTTTTCATACCTTTAGGTTCTTCCTTTTCTGCCAGACATGCTATAATGAGAAGGATAACAATGAAGAGGCTTCCTAACGTTGACATGTTTGTCATTGAGCTGCACTGAGTCATCCAAGTCTTTTATACCCACTTTGTGTTGACAATCTTTGAGGGTCATGTCAACTATACTTTACTTTGATTAATCTCTGCTTTACCTTTCTAGATAAATTATGTGATGGAGCATGTGAGAAAACTGCAGATGTGCCCAGTGTTTTTCATGGCCATTGGTTGGGGAGTACAAACTCTGAGGAGACTCTCCTAATCCCAACTCCTTGGATAAAGTTCTTGTGATATGGAAGTAATTTCAGAGATAATCATATTCAACGTTCTCATTATACAGATGAGTAAATTGAGGTCTCAGCATAGCATAGAGCCAGAATTGAGTGTTTTGCTCATAGTTCTTCAAGTAGAAGAGAGCAGATTTGCTCTATCAAGGTTCTTCACTCCAAATCTAGTGTTCTTTCTACAGAATCATCCTTTTTTTCTGGTTGGGAGGATAGTGAATAGATCTAGCCTTGGAGTAAGGAAGAGAACAGTTCAAATACCATTTCTGATATCCTGATTATGTGATTCCAGGAAGAGGTGACAATCTGAGTTGATAAAAAAGAATCTCCCCATCTAGGACTTCCTTAAGCCAGTGAAATGTCCTAAAGATCCTACTCTTTTCTTTCTGGACTTTAGATTCTACTTGGAAGGTCCAAATGATGCCTTAAGACTTAAAATGATCTCCAAGGTTCCTTCCAGCTTCAGCATTTTATGATTCATTCTCTTACCTGAATAGAAAAGCTCACTAATAGAAATTAGCTTATCAAATTGGAATAACAACCCATTTTAACTTATTATTCACCAAATTCTGAAGAAATTTTCTATTAAGGATAGTTTTTCAGACTGAGAAGCAAAGGATAAAAATTGTTAACAGGGAATAAAAATCTTTAATAAAAGTAGCTTGTAAAAGATCCCCTGCTTGTCCCTGTTGAGTTCAAGTTCCTAAAATTAGGTGAACTATATATCTCAGGGTTTGGGGTGTCAGTGATCTTTAGAGACTTTTAAACATTAAGAGAGGCATTACAATAGCAGCAAAGGACTAATGCCCCATTTTAAAATGGGAAGAGAATGGTGATTATAAATTAGAGGTCATTGAATATGACTCATTTTCCTGGCAAAATTATAGAACTTATTGATAATAGGAATGCTTGTGAATATTTAGGAAAGGAAAAAGTAATCACTAGAAGCCAGTATAGCTTCAACAGGAACAAGTTATGCTACACTAACCTTATGAGGTACACACAGTACTATAATTTTAAATAGCTGTTATTGGAAAGAGAATAGGATTTTTTTAAAGGAAGTATAAATCAAGACTGGATGGATTTAAGAGAGATCCTATGGGGGAAAATGGAATACAAATTTTATATTTTACCATACTCAGATAACCTATTGACGAGGAGAAGATATTAATTAGGACAAAGGAAAAAACAAAGACTTTTACTTAAACCCAAAAAAACTTAGCTGACAGGAAAGTTGATGATTAATCAGGAGAAATATACCCTTTAAGGTATTTAATATTTGTGTATTTAGTTATTTCAGTTGTGTCCGACTCTTTGTGACCCCATTTGGGATTTTCTTGACAAAGATCCTGGTGTGGTTTGCCATTTTCTTCTCCAGATCATTTTACAAATGGGAAATCTGAGATAAAGAAGGTTAAGGAGCTTGCCCAGGCCATATAGCTAGTAGGTCTCAATTTGAACTGAAGAAAAAAGATTCTTCCTGAATTCAGGTCTGACACTTTATCTACTGTGTCACCTACCTGCCCCCAAAGTGTTTCATGCATAAATATAATTTTATTAATCCATCATATCATCATATAATAATGTCTTCTTCTTGTATCATCATGAGAAGAAAGAAAGGAAGATATAAGGAGCATATCAGAGATCTCTTAGCAGATTAGGAATAATAGGAAGGTATCTCTTTGATTAGTTCTTCTAGTCTATGGAGAATGAATAGAACATCACTGGTAATCATGGGGAGATTTTAGAAGCACAGTCAGTACAGTTAGATTGCCACAGTATGGCAGAAAAGAGCAGTCAGATTTGTATTTCCCTTTTCACACCTATTCTAGAATATTTATTCATTAAAAAGGTTCTAACTGCCTGAAACAGCTAAATTATTCTCCTTTTCTCTCATTATCTCTCTATCTCTATTTTTTTCTCCTTTTCTGTTTTTTCTGAACGCATGTAATTGAATTTATGTACATTAAATATATCTATGATATGATTCTGTTAAACCTGAAATTAAGCAAAAATTTTAAAAAAATTAAGAAAAAAACTCTCATGTTGGCAAAATAAAGTTATCAACCTCCACACCTAGATTGCCAAACTGCAGCTCAAACTGATGAATATCAGTCTATTCAGGAGGAAGTGATATTATGAAGTGGCAGAGTTTTACTTTTTGCAAGTTATTAATGATTACACTGATCTCGAAATTTTTAGCTACTTCTATCTCTCAGATGCAGTTCAGGAGGTGAGGGTAGTTTTTAGGATAGTTTGGGCTACAAAAGAAGCCATAAGAATTAAAAAGATGCCCTCCACAAATTATTTTAATTGCTGTACACCAAAAAGGGAACATTATCTAATATACAAAAAGTTTGAGAGACATAGTTTCATTTTATTAATTATTCTAGCAGATAATTAATAGAAAGGGGCAGTGGCACTCTGGAATGCAAAAGACCTTTCATAGAACCCATTCAACCC
This sequence comes from Myrmecobius fasciatus, assembly GCA_023553655.1. NCBI lineage: Eukaryota > Metazoa > Chordata > Mammalia > Dasyuromorphia > Myrmecobiidae > Myrmecobius > Myrmecobius fasciatus. Next base: position 113,468 of record JAJPUD010003172.1, on the reverse strand, counting down.
TTGAAATATGTGGGTATTCCTGAGGGTGGCAAGCAAATCTCATTGGGTAGCAATGATTGAGAAGAATGATTATAGGTAAGGCTATCTATTCTAATGAGGAGCTGGTAGATATGACTGATCATTTTCACTCCCAGAGTTTGTCCAGTCTCAAGAAATTCAGACAAAATATCTATCTCTTTGCCCAAATCTGCCAAAATTCACCTTAAGTTAAATTCTTTGTAAGGTTCTCTGGTAGGCACAGTAACAATTTTAAGATTTCTTCTCATTATCTACCCTGCCCTATAAAGAACTAACCTTTGACCTAATCTCCAAATGAGAAAGGGAAAAATCCTAGATTACCCCAATAATAAAACTGATTACTTAATAATCATTTCTCTCAATTATTATTTGTTGTTAGGCTTTTTTGGTTAATTTTTTTTTCTGAAAAACTGTTGTTTTTGCTGTATCTCTATTACTACATAAATCTGTTTCACCCTCTACAGAACACTATAGATATAATCTTTAGTAATTTACTGTAAATCAGTACTTAATTTATGTGCCAAGTGCCTATGGTGTGCTATAGAATAAATCTCTGGGGACTCGGGACTGGGGAGTGAGCCAGACGGTGGGACGGAGGTGTCCGCTGGGGACACTGCCCATGCTAAGAGGATGGAACTTGACATCATTGTTGTTAAGATTTAACTGATGCCGGTGGAGCCAAGATGGTGGAGATCAGACAGGAGTCTCTGTAGCCTCCTCTAACTTTCCCTCAAACAAACAACATATGAAGCCTCTAGACTGATTTTGAAGCAAAAAAATCCACAATATCTGGAGGACAACACGATTCTAGAAGAAGATACTCTGGAAGAACTTCAACACAGGTCTGTCATAATTGGGCAGGGGGGGTGGTCTGCTGAACCCAGACTGCAGCACAGGGAGACCAGGGCAGGGAGCTGGAGCAGGGAGCTGGAACAGGAGTTGGAACAGGAGTTGAAACAGGAGTGGGAGCGTTGTGCTTTTCACACACCTGGGAGTCTTCTGCGGGCCTCTTGGACCAATCTGTCCTGATTGTGGGCAGGTGGTTTGGAGGGTCTGCCTTTTGTGGGGGGTAGATTGTGAACCACTGAACCCCTGATGAGCATCGGACCTAGCTGCCATTACACAGCACCCTAGGGTGATCAATCAGTAGGACTGATCAGCACCTGACATAATTCAATCAGCAGAACTGCCCAGTACCTGAAATAACTCAATCAGCAGAACTGCCCCAGGGCAAATTAAAGCAGCTGTCCCACCTTTGCCTTAAACAGACCTCATACCTTTAAAAAAATGAATAAAAAACCAAAAAGAGCTCTCACCATAGACAACTTTTATGGAGAGAGGGAAGAACAGACCTCAAATCCTAAGGCCCCTAAAGGTAAAGCAACTCCAGAAAAAGCCCCAAAGAGAGACACAAACTGGACTCCATGTCACAAGGCTTTCTTTGAAGATTACATAAAGGATCTTAAAAGAGAGTTCGAAGAAACATGGGGAAACGAAATGAGATCACTGCAAAATAAAATAGAAAAAATGGAAAAAGAATGCAATAAACAAAAAAAATGTAATTGGTCAATTGCAAAAGGAACTAAAAACAGTAACTGAAGAAAATAAGATATTAAAAATTAGAATTGAAGAATTGGAAATGAATGACTCATCAAGACTTCAAGAATCAGTCAAACAAAAACAAAAAAATGAAAAGATAGAGAAAAACATGAAATTATCTCCTAGGAAAAGCATCTGACCTGGAAAATAGATCTAGGAGAGACAATCTAAGGATTATAGGGTTTCCTGAAAGCCATTATGAAAAAAAGAACCTAGACACTATCTTCCAGGAAATCATAAAAGAAAACTTCCCTGATATTTTAGACCCAGAAGGCAAAATACTTTTTTTTTTTTTTTGCTGAGGCAATTGGGGTTAAGTGACTTGCCCAGGGCCACACAGCTGTTACGTGTCTGAGACCAGATTTGAACTCAAGTCCTCCTGACTTCAGGGCTGGTGCTCTATCCACTGTGCCACCTAGCTGCCCCAAGGCAAAATACTTATTGAAACAATCCACCGATTACCTCCTGAAAGAAACCCAAAAATTAAGTCCCCCAGAAATATCGTGGCTAAATTCCAGAACTATCATACCAAGGAAAAGATATTACAAGAAGCCAGAAAGAAACAATTTAAATATCGGGGAGCCACAATTAGGATCACACAGGACCTAGAAGCTTCTACTTTGAAGGATCAAAGGGCCTGGAATCAGATATTCTGAAGGGCAAAGGAACTTGGATTACAGCCAAGAATAAATTACCCAGCTAGAATGAACATTATCTTCCAGGGAAGAAGATGGTCATTCAATGATATAGGAGAATTTCACCTATTTCTACTGAAAAGACCAGAACTGAACAAAAAATTTGATCTACAAACACAGAACACAAGAGAAACATAAAAAGGTAACAAGAAAAAAAAAACTCTTGAGAACTATATTTATGTTATAGATACTTATAGAATGAGGGTTGATTTTATGAATCTATTATTACATTATGATTATGATATGATTACTGTGATTTTATGATTATTATGATATGATTATTGTGATTTTATGATTATTATGATATGATAAAGTGAAAAAGAAATTAGAGGTAGAAAAGGGATAACACTGGAAGAAGAGGAAAAGGAGGTAAAATAAGGGAAATTACATCACATGTAGAGGCAAAGAAAACCTATAATGATTGAGGGGAAAAAAGGGAGGGGAATGAGAATTTGGTTAATCTCCATCTCATCAGATTTGGCTCAGAGGGAATAATAGACGTACTTATAAGGAAACAGGAGGGAAAGGGGGAAAAAAGGGGTGGGTGGGGCTCAAATGGGGAAGGATTCTTTGAGGGAAGTGGTTATCAAAAGCAAAATAGTAGGGAGGAGGGAAAGGGGATAAGAAAGAGAAAAGCATAAGCTAGGGTAAATAAGATGTCAGGAAATACAGAATTAGTTATTTCAATTGTGAATGTGAATGGAACGAACTCTCCCTTAAAGCAGAAGCAGATAGCAGACTTGATTAAAAACCAGAATCCAACAATATGTTGTATACAAGAAACACATCTAAAACATAGAGATACATACAGGGTGAAGGTAAAAGGCTGGAGCAGAATCTATTATGCTTCAGGTGAACAAAAAAAAGCAGGGGTAGCAATACTGATCTCAGACCAAGTAAAAGCAAAGATAGACTTAATTAAAAGAGACAAAGAAGGAAATTATATCTTCCTAAAGGGTACCATAGATGATGAAGCAATATCAATACTAAACATATATGCACCAAGTGGTATAGCATGGAAATTCCTAGAGGAAAAGTTCAGACAGATGCAAGAAGAAATAGACAGCAAAACTATAATAGTGGGGGATCTCAACCTCCCTCTCTCAGAACTTGATAAATCAAACCACAAAATAAATAAGAAAGAAGTTAAGGAGGTAAACAAAATGTTAGAAAAGTTAGGTATGATAGATCTTTGGAGGAAATTAAATGGAGACAGAAAGGAGTTTACTTTTTTCTCAGCAGTCCATGGAACTTATACAAAAATTGACCATGTGTTAGGACACAAAAAACTCAAAATCAAATGCAGGAAGGCAGAAATAATAAATGTATTTTTTTTCAGATCATGATGGAATAAAAATCACATGCAATATAAGGCCAGGAGAAAATAGACCAAAAACCAATTGGAACCTAAATAATTTTATCCTAAAGAATGAATGGGTGAAACAGCAAATTACAGACACAATTACTAATTTCATCCAAGAGAATGACAATAATGAGACAACATACCAAAATTTGTGGGATACAGCCAAAGCGGTAATAAGGAGAAATTTTATATCTCTAGATGCTTATTTGCATAAAATAGAGAAAGAGAAAATCAATGAATTGGGCTTGCAACTAAAAAAGTTAGAGAAAGAACAAATTAAAAACCCCCAATCAAATACCAAACTTGAAATCCTAAAAATAAAAGGAGAGATTAATAAAATTGAAAGTAAAAAAACTATTGAATTAATAAATAAAACTAAAAGTTGGTTTTATGAAAAAACCAACAAAATAGATAAACCTCTAGTTAATTTGATTAGAAAAAGGAAAGAGGAAAATCAAATTGTTAGTCTCAAAAATGAAAAGGGAGAACTTTTCACCAATGAAGAGGAAATTAGAGCAATAATCAGGAGTTACTTTGCCCAACTTTATGCCAATAAATTTGATAACCTAAGTGAAATGGAGGAATATCTACAAAAATATAGATTGCCCAGATTAACAGAAGAGGAAATAAATTACTTAAATAGTCCCATTTTAGAAAAAGAAATAGAACAAGTCATTAATCAACTCCCTAAGAAAAAATCCCCAGGACCAGATGGATTTACATGTGAATTCTACCAAACATTTAAAGAACAATTAACTCCAATATTATATAAACTATTCGAAAAAAATAGGGAATGAAGGACTCCTACCAAACTCCTTTTATGATACAGACATGGTACTGATACCTAAACCAGGTAAAACAAAAACAGAGAAAGAAAATTATAGACCAATCTCCTTAATGAATATTGATGCAAAAATCTTAAATAAAATATTAGCAAAGAGATTACAGAAAATCATTCCCAGAATAATACACCATGACCAAATAGGATTTATACCAGGAATGCAGGGATGGTTCAATATTAGGAAAACTATTAACATAATTGACTATATTAATAACCAAATTAACAAAAAACATATGATAATCTCAATAGCTGCAGAAAAAGTATTTGATAAAATCCAACATCCATTCCTATTAAAAACATTAGAGAGTATAGGAATTAATGGACTTTTCCTTAAAATAGTCAGTAGCATCTATTTAAAACCATCAGCTAGCATCATATGTAATGGTGATAAACTGGAACCATTCCCAATAAGATCAGGGGTGAAACAAGGTTGCCCAGAATCACCATTACTATTCAATATTGTATTAGAAATGCTAGCCTTGGCAATAAGACAAGAAAAAGAGATTAAAGGAATTAGAGTAGGTCATGAGGAAACCAAATTATCACTCTTTGCAGATGATATGATGGTCTACTTAGAGAACCCTAGAGAATCAACTAAAAAACTATTAGAATTAATCCAAAACTTTAGCAAAGTTGCAGGATACAGAATAAATCCACATAAATCATCAGCATTTTTATACATCACCAACAAAATGCAACAGCAAGAGATACAAAGAGAAATTCCATTCAAAATAACTATTGATAGTATAAAATATTTGGGAATATATCTGCCAAGGGAAAGTCAGGATCTATATGAGCAAAACTACAAAACACTCTCCACACAAATAAAGTCAGATCTAAACAATTGGAAAAACATCAAGTGCTCTTGGATAGGTTGAGCGAATATAATAAAGATGGCAATACTACCTAAACTAATATATTTATTTAGTGCTATACCAATCAAACTCCCAAGAAATTATTTAACTGACCTAGAAAAAATAACAACAAAATTCATCAGGAAAAACAAAAGGTCAAGAATTTCAAGGGAATTAATGAAAAAAAATGCAAATGAGGGTGGCCTAGCTGTACCAGATCTAAAACTGTATTATAAAGCAGTGGTCACCAAAACCATTTGGTACTGGCTAAGAAATAGAGTAGTGGATCAGTGGAATAGGTTAGGTTCACGGGACAAAATACTCAATGACAATAGTAATCTAGTGTTTGATAAACCCAAAGACCTCAGTTTTTGGGATCAAAACTCACTATTTGACAAAAACTGCTGGGATAATTGGAAACTAGTATGGAAGAAATTAGGCATTGACCCACACCTAACACCATATACCAAGATAAGGTCAAAATGGATTCATGATCTAGGCATAAAGAATCATATTTAAACAAATTAGAAGAATGTAGGATGGTTTACTTCTCAGACCTGTGGAGGGGGAAGGAATTTGTGACCAAAGAAGAACTAGAGGTCAGATAAGTTCGACTATATCAAGTTAAAAAGTTTTTGTACACACAAAATGAATGCAGACAAGATTAGAAGGGTAGCAATAAACTGGGAAAATATTTTTACATCCAAAAGTTCTGATAAAGGCCTCATTTCTAAAATATATGGAGAATTGACTCAAATATGTAAGAATTCAAGCCATTCTCTATTTGATAAATGGTCAAAAGATATGAACAGACAATTTTCAGATGAAGAAATTGAAACTATTTCTGGTCACATGAAAAGGTGCTCCAAATCACTATTGATCAGAGAAATGCAAATTAAGACAACTCTGAGATACCACTACACATCTGTCAGATTGGCTAAAATGACAGGAAATGATAATGATAACTGTTGGAGGGGATGTGGGAAAACTGGGACACTGATACATTGTTGGTGGAACTGTGAATGGATCCAACCATTCTGGAGAGCAATTTGGAACTATGCTCAAAATGTTATCAAACTGTGCATACCATTTGACCCAGCAGTGTTTCTACTGGGCCTATATCCCAAAGAGATTTTAAAAGAGGGAAAGGGACCCACATGTGCAAAAATGTTTGTGGCAGCCCTTTTTGTAGTGGCAAGAAACTGGAAATTGAAAGGATGCCCATCAATTGGAGAATGGCTGAATAAATTATGGTATATGAATGTTATGGAATATTATTGTTCTGTAAGAAACAATCAACAGGAGGATTTCAGAGAGGCCTGGAGAGACTTGCATGAACTGATGCTGAGCGAAATCAGCAGAACCAGGAGAACATTATACACAGCAACAAGACTATATGATGATCAATTCTGATGGGCATGGTTCTCTTCAACAATGATGTGATTCAAACCAGTTCCTATTGTTCAGCGATGAAGATAGTCATATACATCCAGAGAGAGGCCTGTGGGAACTGAGTATGGACCACAACACAGCATTTTAACGCTTTCTGTGAATATTTCCATGCATTTTGTTTTCCTTCTTAAGGTTGTTTTTTTTTCTTCTTCTCTTTCTAGATCTGATGTTTCTTGTGCAGTAAGATAACTGTATAGATATGTATACATGTATTGGATTTGTCATATGATTTATCATATTTAGCATGTATTAGATTACTTGTCATCTAGGGGTGGGGAGTGGGGGGAAGGAGGGGAAAGCTTGGGAAAAAAAGTTTTTGCAAAGGTCAATGTAGAAAAATCACTCATATGTTTTGTAAATAAAAAGCTTTTAGTAAAAAAAAAAGAATAAATCTCTACTCCCTAGACAATAAGATTCAAGATGCTCCCATATAATAATAGGATTATAATAGATTCTTAGTTTGTATACAATAGTTATAAAAATGATATTTGTGGTATCTGTAAAGAATATAGAATGATGCATAAAACATTAAGTTTTGTATTGTGATAAAACTGAAAGGACTTTTGTATTAAGTATTTAATGCTCAAAGATGAGAACTTGAAGGCCTTTTCTAAGATGTGCCATTTGTATTCTGGTATCTTCTTCATCCTCCCAGGAATACTAGAGTGTCTGTTCCACCCGAAGCTTTGATTAATGAGGCTTTACCTTCTCTTAACCTGGTCCTAGGCCCCTCATAGCACTTCCAAGGCCATTCCTAAGTCATACTACTCTCTGCTATACTCCCATCTCCCTCCAAATCTTGTTCCCTCTTATGTGCTGCCTTATTTATTTATTTTTTTGAAGAGAATAAGTTACTACAGGTTTGCATATATTTGAATCTCTAGGATTTAGGTTAGTATTTGGTAAATGGTATGCAAATAATACTTTCTCACTTATTAATTTCTAATGCTCTAGATGAGAGATAATCACATATTGGCAACAGAGCATTAATTATGCTGTCAGAACTGAAAGGTCACATTTGACATTCTTCCTGAGATCAAGTCTTATTGAGCTATTTCTCTTAATAAAAGTTATTTAATTGATTTTGGAGCTAGTAGTTTTCTTGGAGATCCTTACACAGGACAGGAAACCAAGGTTAGGGAATATTAAGCATTCTTTCTCTCAGGTCATAAATCCTAGCAGAAGCAGAGCCAGAAGTTAGAACCTAAAGTCCTGACTCAGTCCAATATTTTAAGACTGGGGGAACAACTTGGAAAAACCTACCAAATGATAAAGGATGAGAATATGCTTTCTGTTAAAAAAAAGAGCAATACCCAAATTAGGTGACTTAAATTCATAGCTGTTGGAACAACAGATAAGTCAATAACAAGATACAAAATCAGAATTTTTCACAACTTATAAATTCAACCAAAACTCATTTTCTCCCAACTACAGCTATTTCTCTGCTCTGAGGCAAACTCTGGATTGAATTCAGAAGTCTAATTTTGATTGGTATATTAGCAAGTCAACCATCTTAATTTCTCCAGAATCTCTAAAAGGGGCTTTTACAACCAGCACAATAGATTTACATCTTCCTCCTCCTTAATGGTTTTACTTGTAATAATAAGCCTAAGCAGTTGCAGACTTTTAAGAGCAACCAACCCTTCCTGCCACTAAATGAAATGTGTTAGCAACAAGCATGGAGGAAAGTTTGTTTCTTTCTATAAAGCCCAATTTCTCCTGAAGTAAATGGAGATAACAGCTCCCATTTTTAACAAAGTCCCGGTGTCCTGTAAAGGAATGGGTGGAAATATTCTGGCAAGCATACAGTGCATCACAAATAGGAGGTGTGGTAGTATTAATATTATTTTTTCATACCTTTAGCTTTCCCCAAATCCTTTTTTTGGCAGGCAGGCCAGAATGAGAAAGGTAATAGTGAAGAGGCTTCCTAATGTCGACAGATTTGGCATTGAGCTACATTGAGCCATTCAAGCCTTTTATACCTTCTCTATATTCACAATCCTTGGGGGTCTTGCCAATTCTGCTATTTTTTTTATTATTTTCTGCTTGACTTTTCTAGATAAAATGGGCAATGGGATCACGTGAGAAAATCACAGATGTACCAGGGGTCATTTGCCTGTGGCTGTCAAAGTGTTTTGTACCTTTGATATCTCATGCTTTTCCATACCCCTACATGCTCATGCACATGGCCAAAAATACATTTATGTGTGGGTTTCCATAGTGAGAGGGAATGTAACCACTTTTTCTTTTGAGTCATTTATTTCAGAAAGATCAGAAATGAGAAGCTCAGCAGGCCAGGTCTTTACTTGAACTGAAGATATATTGATCTGAAGCTGGGGGATAGCATTCAAGATTGAATGGGAAAAAGGAGTACTAGAATGTTAGAGGAGGAAGTTAGAAGTCAGCTAGTTCAACACTCGCCCCCTGAATAGGAATTTGCCCAGGTTCACATAATCTATTGTCCCCAAATGTGAGCTTCTTGATTTCCTCTTTCAAATTCTAAATGTGGACACATCAGGGAACTGTATAAGGGAAAGGAACAAACATTTATTTATTAAGCATCCAATATACTCATCTGATGCTATGCTAAGGGCATTACAAATATTTTAAAATTTGATCCTCATGACAGTTCTGGGAATAGGCACTATTTCTGTCCCAATTTTACAGATGAAGAAACTGAATCAGGTAGAGAGGTTAGCTTAGATGATTTGCCAGGGTCATCAGCTATCAAGTGGTTAGGATTCTAGATTTAGCAATCTATCCACTGTTTTATCTAGCTGCCTGTGATGTCACCTAAAAGCCAAAATTGCTCCCACTACCCTGCTAAGTGTTATCTAAAATCTCTCTCATTATTATTGCTCTATAGCAATTAAAATTTAAATTTTTAAATTAAAAAAAATTAAGGTAGACTGAAGCACAAAGTTTCCAACCATGATCAATTTATTAGTAAAATGTGAATTTACCAATAAATAAAATCTCAATTTCCTCAACAAACGTAAGACCCTGAAATAGGAGGGCAACTCTCTTTTATAGTTAGGGGAACACAGAACCAAGAACAATATTTCATAAGTAGGGAACAATGTGATGAGTTAAAAGAATTTCACATCCTGAGTGGTTACAGAGCTGGAGTGTGGGGATACAATGTGATTGTTTGGAAATTGGGAATTAAGAGGCTAGCCACAAACCCTTCCTTCCTTTTTGCAACTAAGAAATGTGTGTTGTGTGAGTTTGTCTGCAAAGTTAGAGATAGTGGACCAGATTTCTTTGGATGGTGAACCAAATGTCCTTGAAGGCTATTGTGGTGATGTTAAATTACTACATATTTGATTCCCTGATGTCCTCCTACATCCCTCAGAGATAACAAGAATGTAACAGTGGTCAGCATGAGAACTTGATTTCTAAACTTAATTCATTACAGGCTAGTTGAATTTCTGACCTAAGTTCAGAGACAAAGAAGAAACTCAGGTTATAATCAGACAAAATCAATTGATTTAAGCAGGATCAATTATTAAATAATTATAGCATTAAGCCAATCATTTCAAGTCCCTATGGCACTTCCTCTATATTATGGGATCAGAGAATATTAAAGTTGGATGAGACCTTAGAGATTATTCAATCAACTCCCTCCTTATTTTACAAATGAGACACAAGGCCAGAACAGGTCCACAGTTAAGTGAATGGTTTAAGGTTACACATGTAGACAATGACTAAGTTCCTTAATTTCAAATCTAGCATTCTTTCCTTTATACCACACTTTTTTTTTCTGGGGAAAATGTAGCAAAATGTAAAATTTGTGAATTGGAAATCAAGAGACCTGAGTAATATTTTGTACTCAATTAAACAAAAATTAAGTATTGTTCAAAATTGGAGAGAGCAAGTGGAAGAAGGCCAGGGACCTGAAGAGAGAACCAGAAATGTATTGTGACCTGGGGAAAGGAATTTTAAAGAGCTGTGGAATCTTAGTTCATACCTTAGTTTCCTCTTCTACTTATGTAGGGAAAATATGAAGTTCTGCCTTAAAACTAAAAATTGAAAACAATCTATGAAGTCCCATTTTTAAAAAAATGAGAATAAAGTGATATTTATAAATCCCAGGCCATTAATTTAGATTATTGTTCTAGCATTTACTGTCGAAAAGAATGCTTGTGAGTTTTTAGATATGGAAGTAATAATCACTAAGAGTCATCAGAAACAGGTTATTCCAGACAAGTATCTTTTAATTTTAAAAAAGTGTTAGTTGACTGGTAGTTCAGGGAAACATTATAGACACAACATGCAGTGCATTTGAATTTTAGATTCTAAAGTCAACATATGAAGCAACAAATTATGTCTAATCAAAATTACTCTAGAAAATTCTTTAAACTGTCAATGAGGTAATATACAGTACTGGACCTTTAAAAATATCCTATATGCATTAATTTTGTTTGTGTGGGAACTTTTCTGTTTCATGTAATCAAAGTTAGCTATTTTAGTTTTTGTAATTTTTTTCTATCCCTTGTTTGGTTAAGAATACAATTTTAATTAATAGCTATAAAAGGTACACCATCTTCCTGCTTTCCCTTTTAAACCATATATCATTAATATTAAATATTTTGTATATTGTATACAAATTTTATATTGTATACATTGTGGAATATGTTAGAAGGTATTGATCTAAACTTAATTTCTACCAGAATGCTTTCCAGTTTTTCAAGATTTTTTTTATCAAATGAGAAATTCTTTTCTAAGCAAATTGGGGGCTTTACTTTATTGAACCCTGGGTTATTGACTTCTATTGTTTCTTTTTTTTCCCTTGTTTAATCTGTCTCATTGTTCTATTTTTTTAATCCAGCATCGGATAGCTTTGATGATTTCTGCTTTATGTGAATTGCTATTGCCTATTCAATCTCACTTCTTTTCATCATTTCTCTTGATATTATAAATCTTTTGTTTTTTACAAGAAATGATTTTTAAAATCACTTTATCAAGCTTTACTATCTATTTGACAATTGGCAAAGGATTAATGTATAAATTAACCCTTATAGTACTATCATTTTTACATGTGATATTGACATGGCCTATCCATGAACAGTGAATATTCCTCAAACTATTACAATTATTTTTTATTTCTTTACAAAATATTTTGTAAGTGATTGTTAAGAACAACAGCAATCTTGAAGAGCCAATATAGTGTCATAGATTAAGATTCCAGATTAAGTATCATTTCATCTTTTATACCCCATATAAATGTTTCTTCTTGCTTCATTATGAGATAAGAATTCAAAGGGAACACAACAGAGATCTTATAGCAGTCCAGAAATGCTAAGAAGAGTAATTTAGGTTATCCCTTTTTAGCTTTCCCAGTTTAAGTGAATATGCTGTGGGTTTTACTTTAGCAGAAGAATAATATATTCTGTTCTAGCCTTTTACCTTTACTGTGTGTCTCTCTGTATTTTAAATGTGTTTCTTGAAACAACAAATTGTAGAATACCAGTTTTTAATCTACTCTACTATTCACTTCACATTCACAATTATGATTACTAACTGCATATTACTGGTCCGTCCTATTTTTCTCCTGTTTATACTTTTCTCCTTCTCTCCTTTCATCCTGCCCTTCTTCAGTATTTTGCTTTTAAGCCCTGCTCCCCAATCTGCCCTCCATTTTATCAGCCACTCTTTCTCTTTTCTTTTCCTCTTCCTCTCATATCTCCAGATAAGGCAAGATATATTTCTTTACCCAATGCAGTATGTATGTTATTCCCCATTGGAGCCAAATCCAATGAGAGTAGGGTTTAAACAATTCCCTTCCTTCTCTTTACTGTAATAGATATTTTATGCTTGTTCATGTGATGTAATTTACCATATTCTGCCTCCCTTTTTCTTCTTTTCTCAGTACAATCCCTTTTTTTAAACTTCTTAATCTTTTTTTTATCATCACATCAAAGTCAATTTACACTCTCACTAAGTATACTTTTTCTAATTTCCTAATAGAAAATTAGTTTTTAAGAATATCAAGTATCATCTTCCCATGTAGGAATGTAAACAGTTTTATCCATAGTGAATATCTTGATTTTTTTTCTTTCTCACTTACTTTTTTATGTTTCTCTTAAATCTCATATTTGAAGATCAAATTTCCTGTTCAGCTCTGGTACTTTAACTGGGAAAGTTGAAAATGCCCTATTTTCTTGAAATTCAACTTTTCCAATTGGTTCTTGGTTATTATCCAAGTTCCTTTGCCTTCTGGATATCATATTCCAAACTCTGATTCTTTAGTGTAGAAGCTGCCAAGTCCTATGTGATCCTGACTGTGGCCACTTGATATCTGAATTGTTTCTTTTTGGGTGCTTGCAGTATTTTCTCCTTGACCTGATAGAATTTGGCTACAATATTTCTTAGAATTTTCATTTTGGGATCTCTTTCTGGAACTGATAAGTGGATTCTTTCAATGACTACCCTCTGAATCTAAGATTTCAGGGCAGTTTTCTTTGATAATTTCTTGAGAGATTTTGTCTAGACTCTTTATTTGATCATGATTTTCAGGTAGTCCAATACTTCTTAAATTACCTCTCCTGGATCTATTTCCAGGTCAATTGTTTTTCCAATGAGATATTTTATGTTTTATTCCATTTTTTCATTTTTAAAAATTTTGATTCTTAATGTCTCATAAAGTCATTAGATTTCACTTGCTCAATTCTAATTTTTAATGATTTTGTACCTCCTTTTCCATCTGGCCAATTCTACTTTTAAAGGAATTGTTTTCTTCAGTGGATTTTTTTTTTCTCATTTGGCCAGTGTCAATTTTTGCGCTTCCTTTTCTGAGCTGTTGACTCTTTTTTTCATAATTCCCTTGCAAAACTCCATTTCTTCTTCTTCTTCTTCCTTCTTTCTTCTTCTTCCCTTTTTTTTTTTGCTAAGGCAATTGAGGGTAAGTGACTTGTCCAAGGTCACACAGCTAGGGAATGTTAAGTGTCTGAGACCAGACTTGAATTCAGGTCTTCCTGACTTCAGGGCTGGTGCTCTATGCATTGTGCCACCTAGCTACGCCAAAACTCCATTTTATTTTTTTTCAATTTTTCTACTACCTTTCTTACATGATTTAAAAAATCCTTTTTGAGCTGTTGGTTGAAGACTTTTTGGGTGGGAGACCAATTCATATTCCCTTTGAGGCCTTACATTGATAGCTATCCTCTTCTGAGTTTGTGATTTGATCTTTCCTGTGGCCATAATAGCTTTCTATGATCAGGACTCTGTTTTTTTAAAGTTGAGCTCTTATTCTGTAGTACAGGGGGTATTGTCTCAAATATCTCGTATTGGGGCCCAGGGGCCAGCTCCCTGGCTTTCTGTGCTGGGGCCTTTGGGAGTGACAGCTTGCCCACTGTGCTAAGGTGGCCTGGCTTAGTTGGTCCTGTTGTGCCCTGGGTTCTGGACCTTGTGTTTTATTTGCTGTGCTGGGGCTGGAGGCTTCACAGTGGGCTAGCTATGTCACTATCTTCTGAGCCAAGATTCTGGAGCCTCAGTTGCTGATCTATGCTGTTATGAAAAGCTTCCTGCTTGACTTACTGGGATACCATCTACTCCAGGCTCCACTCCCCTTTTGCCCAAGTGAGACAAACCTTTCTTGATGTTCTTCTCAGTTATCTTCAGCTAGAAAATTGTTTTTGTGGATTGTATCACTCCAGAATCTGTTTAAAGACTTGATTTAGTGTTGTTTTCTGAGGGAAACTGGGGAGAGTTCAGGTAACTTCCTGGCTTTTCTATGCCATCTTGGTTCTAAACCCCCACCCCCATAGTTGAATTCTTTAAGCCAAAGAGTGGTCATTAATGTAAATATAAACTTAGGGGGAGGTTTCTAATGGAGTGTTTTAGGGATCCGTCTTCTATTTGATGTTCAGCATCTTCACTAATGACTTGGGCGACTGGGCATAGCACGTTTATCAAATTGATATTGAGAGGGACAACTTATGTATTGGATGACAATCAGGAAGCAAAAAGATAATACAATAGACTAGAAAACTGGATATAATCTAATAAAATAAAACATAATAGAACTAAATATAAAGCCCTACATTTAGGCTCACATAAGCACATGGTGGTATTAGTGCAATGTGTTTAGAACTAGAACTCATGTGAAGAAGATTTGTAAGTATACTTTTGAAAGACTTAGGAACTCTGACCAATGCAATAACAATTATGATTCCAGGGAGCTTATGATAAAATGTACTACCCATCTTTTAACAAAATGTGATGATCTTGAAGTACAGATTGAGACATATGAGTTTGTTTGTGGGTTTTTTTGGACATAGGTAAAAAGGCATGTTCTGTTTGAGAATAAATATTTGTTACTAAGTATTTTATTTTTTAAAATAGTGATGTAGGGAAAGAAGTGGAAAGACAAGTTGGGCAGATATTATTAAATAAAAAATAAATTTTAATTAAAAAAGAAGATATGGGAATTTTAGTGGATTTCAAAGTTCAATATGAATTACCATCTATATGATATGACAAACAAAAAGCCAATAGAAATCCATATATTTTAACAGAATTCAGAATGATAAAAGTGGTAATTATACTCTTTTCTGTTTTGGTTAAACAACTTTTCTGGACCATACCCAGTTCAGTTCAGAATTTCACATTTATAGAATGAAGGATACTGGCAAACCAAATCAGAATGGTGAGTTGACAACTCATGAGTATTGCTAGAGGGAATTGATGGGGTTGAGCTTGGGAGTCACTATCATGCTTGTCTTAAAGTATTTGATGGATGAGATACTTGTCCTACTTGACCACAGAAGACAAATTAACTTCAATGAATGTCAAGCCAGAGAAAGGCAGATTTCAGATTTCAGCTTTATTCAAGGAAAATCTTAGTAAGTAGATTTATCCAAAAGTAGAATGGATTTCTTTAGAAATTAGCATAATGGAAACTACTATAGATACTATCAAGCAAAGGATGTATTATTTTTTGCCATAGAGGCTTTAGAGATTATTGGTTGAGTATGGCTTGGATTAAGATAACTAAATGGATTCTGAGGTCATTTTCAACTCTGATACTTTGTGATGTATGAATGGCTAAGTTTTGACTGGAAGGAGGATGTTAGGAGTTTTGGTTGTTCTCTAGTTTGGGTATTAAAGAAGAAGAGGTGAGAGAGTACCAAAAAGGGTAAGGGAAGACCAGAAAGGAGGGATCGCTGAAGAATGAAGAAAAGATATAGCCCTTTCTTCTTTTTGCATGAGTATAGCTTCATAGCTAATAGAGGAGGTGGGTTAAATTAGGGTGTAAATAGTAGAGAAAAAAAGAGGACAATCGAATGCTAAAGAATGCTAAATTTTCGAAGTCCCATGAAAGAGAACAAAATACACTAATAATCTTAATTCTGTTAGTCTCCATTTCAGTAGTCCTTCCAAAATTTCTCTGCTACTTGCTCTTTGGCAAACTTCCCAAGCAAACTTGATAAATTTCTTGAAGGCACAAAGATTTTGTTTTTGCCTCTGTAGTTCTAGCTCCTGACACATAGCAGATATTTAAGATATGCTTGCTAAATTTTAATAAGTTGCACAGATTTACAGTTTTTCTTCCTATTTAACACATTGTAGATGATGGTGTTCATATGCTACTCCTTTGTTTCAGCATCTCCTTTCCTGGCAAAGCTTAAATAGACCTGACCTGATGGGATATCCAAACCAGAACCTCTAATTCACTTTAAATCTGTAAAATCGAGCAGCTGGAGTTTTGTTCTATGAACCACTTTTGACAACAACAAAATATGTATTGTGAACCCTCTCGGTAATTTAATATATTATTCAAATTTGCATGTAGAATCATCAGACTCATGCCAGAGAAGGTTTGAGAGTAATATTAAAGATACAAAAATGTTTAAATTTTTAATAAGTTTAAAAGCTTGTGATGTCAGAAAAATGTAATTCTCTTGGATAGTCAGTTGAATTTTATGAAGTGATGAGATTGTGCATAGCTGTGTTGGGATTCCTTTATTTGAAGGAGTGGGAAAATGTACAACAAACAACATTTTTAAAAATTCAATTCATGGTTTATAGAATATTAGGCACTTTATGAGAAAGATAAAAGGAGGATACAGAACTTGGATAGGAAGGTTCTATTAGCCAGTCTACGCTTGGAAAATAGAAATCAGTCGGGCAGTCCTGAGGAGGCTTTCTGGCACATTTTTAGATGCCACAGATAGCACCTCATCTACCAGGCTCATATTTATTGCAATATGAAGCTCTGGTCCTCTCTGTCTTAAGCACAGTAGATATTTAAAGATAAAAAAATAACACATAAGACATTTGTAATACTTAACATTCTATATAAATGCTAGCTATTTGTTGTTAGCTATCGATTAGTATCTTATAAATGCTTAAGATGAGTCATATACTGTGTTACCAAGAAAAAGTCTTTGTCCTAACATAGTTTACATTATAATGGAAATTATAATTATAATAATCAATTTGTGTGCATAAGCATATCCATTATATATGTACATATATATATACATATATATATATAATTTGCTGAGGCAATTGGGCTTAACACATAGCTAGGAAGTGTTAAATGTCTGAGGCCACATAATATATATTTAAGGAATTCAATGCAGTTTTGGGAAAAAAGCACACCAAAGCTAAGGGATTGGGAAAGGCTTCCTGTAGAAGATTGGCAGTTGATCTATATCTGGGAGGAACTAAAGATTCCAGAAGGTGGAAGAGAGGAGGAAGTACATTGCTGGCTTGGGAGAGTACCAGGCTACTTAACCAAACAGGGTCTCATTTCTTCATCTGCAAAAATGGACTAGATAGCTTTTTAAAATCCCTTCCAGGAAACTTAGTGGATGATCATCGGTTGGAGAATGGCTGAATAAGTTATGGTATGTGAATGTTATAGAATATTATTGTTTGTAAGAAATGATCAGCAGGATGATTTCAGAGAGTCTGGAAAGACTTACATAAACTGATGCTGAGTGAAGTGAGTATAACCAAGTGAATATTGTACACACAAGATTATGTGATAATCAATTGTGATGGATGTGGCTCTTTTCAACATTGAAGTGATTCAGGCCACTTCTAACAGATGTATGATGGAGAGAACCATCTGCATTTAGGGTTAGGACAGTGGGTACTGAGTGTGGATCACAACATAGGATTTTCACCTTTTTTGTTTGCTTGCTTTTTGTTTTCTGACTCTTTTTTCCCCTTTTTGATTGGATTTTTCTTGTTCAGCATAATACTTGTGGAAATATGTATAGAAGAATTGTACATGTTTAACATATATTGGATTATTTGATGTCTAAGGGAAGGGGTGGGGAGAAGGGAGGGAGGAAATATTTGGAACACAAAGTTTTGCAAGGGTGAATGTTGAAAACTATGCATACATATATTTTGAAAATGAAAAGCTAAAAAAATTTAAAAAAATAATTAAGTCCCTTCTAGGGTTATATCTAGGATTCCATGAATGTACATCCTGACTCCCCTTTGTTTTCCACTTTCCACATGTCCTTTGATCTTCATGACTTTGTCAATATACATTTGCTCCAACAGGTATGAGATTTTCAGGCTATTAGCAGGGAAGCAGTCATTGTTCCTTCCTTTAGGAAGATGTGACTTAATGTAAATCGTGCTGAGGAGTCTGAAGAACTGGATTCAAATCTCAGTTTTGATATTGACAGGCTATTTGATAATGAATAAGACTAAATTTCCTAATCTAACAGCGAAATGTAAATTAATCCCCTTAAAGTGGCATTCTGAATGGGAGTAATTACTTAAGAGGCCAATAATTTTTGTATTTACCAAATCCAATTACTTGTCATAGCTTGTAAAAACTAATTTATCCATCCCAAACAACTGAATTCCAGTAGGAAGCTAAAATTAAGAGCACATGTGAC
This sequence comes from Myrmecobius fasciatus, assembly GCA_023553655.1. Classification (NCBI taxonomy): domain Eukaryota; kingdom Metazoa; phylum Chordata; class Mammalia; order Dasyuromorphia; family Myrmecobiidae; genus Myrmecobius; species Myrmecobius fasciatus. Next base: position 94,776 of record JAJPUD010003172.1, on the reverse strand, counting down.
CACAACAGGGTTATAAATTTTGTCTTTTTCATTTAAGTACTCCATTTTCACACACCATTTTCTTCTAATGGAGTAGTAATCACATATCATTAAATTCTACCACTTATAAAAGAAAATTGTGTCAAAGAAAGTATCAAAACCATGTTTTTAGTTAACAAGGCATGGCTACTTATAATACCATCCACAATTAAGGTTTTTATTTCCTACCTTATCAACAAAGATAGAGAAAGCATGGTACAATGGAACAAGAAGAACTTTGGAGTTAGGGAATCTGGATTTAAATATTATATCTAAGGATTACTTTTCCAGAAAACCTTAGTCAAGTAACTTCATTCTAAGAGACTCAATTTCTCATATGTAAAATGAAAATTCTGGACCAGAATGCCTGTAAGATTAATTTCAACTCTATATTTATAATCTTCTTTTTCTAGTTCTCTCCTTTGGCCCAATTTTTTAGCCGTTGAGGCTTTCTGTACCAAAGGCAATCAAGGAGAGCTAATAAAGCAGCCTGCCATGTTGTTATATGTAACATTTAAATGTTGCTCTTTTTTTTTTACAAGCAATAAAATCAAACACATCATGTAGGCAGTAATGAGTTTATTTCTAGCTTGCCTGTGCTATTTATTGGCAAAACTTTGAGATAGTTTGTTGGAGTTAGAGGCTTGAATCTTTTAAATATTTTCTGAAAGCAAAGAAGGAAAGTGAGAGAAAATTCTTATTATAGTCAAGTATGATTCCATATAACAATTCCTTAAGGATACATTTTAGGTAGGATAGCAATTCTAGACCTGGAACATTTTCCTTAAGAAAAATAATTAGATAAAATATAGATTTCTCTCCACTTCTGGGAAATAATGGGAATGTTTTAATTTTTTTTTCATGTACTTTTCCAGATTTCCTGTAAGGCAAACTAGATCCTGGAAGCAGTCTGAGAAAAAAAGCATATGAGTTCTTGGCACACCAAGGGCAAGATGTCCTTGGTTATTATGTTTCTGGTATGTTTCAAATTTTCTACTTTCTCGAGTTACATGTATATGACAAACAAATAATTATGAGATTCATTTAGCTGAAGGAAAAGTTTAGTCAGTTACACAAATAAAAAGAAAAAATCTAACTAGTGGAAAGAATGCTGGTTATGAATGTCTGATATTCAACCTTTTTACTGTGTAATAATTATTTCATTCCTCTGGGTTTCTTTAGTTTCTTCTTATGTAAAATTAGACCAGATAATCTTTGAGGTGTTTTTTAGACAAATAGGTAGTTCTCCCATCAGGAGGATTAGAATTTAAGGATATTTTGAAAACCAAGCAAATTAATCAGTTGCACATCGATTGATATGCTTCATCCTTCTAATGTATTAAGAGTGCTAGACGTGAAATCAAGAAACTCTGAGTAAAAATCCCACCTTATTCCCTAGCTTATGACCTTAATCAAATGATTAAACTTCTGTTTACTTAATTTCCTCATCTGCAAAATAGCAAGAGGGAGATTATTATCAATCCCCAGGGATGTTGGGGATCAAATGAAACATGAAGCAGTTTGCAAAGCTTAAATCTCTATATTGCTAATAAATCACTATTATTGTTACTTTGCCTCTAAATGACAAGTTATTACATTCAACTAAATAGCCAGGTAAGAATTGATCCAGTACAGACCTACATGAACTGATGCTAAGTGAAGTGAGTGAAGCCAAAAGAACATTGTATATAGCAACAACAAGATTATGTGATGATCAACTTTGATGGATGTGGCTCTTTTCAAGAATGAGTTGATTCAGGCCAGTTCCAATAGATTTGTGATGGAGAGATATCTGCACCCAGAGAGAGGAATGTGGGGACCGAATGTGGCTCACAACATAATATTTTCACTTTTTTATTGTTTGCTTGCATTTTGTTTTCTTTTTCATTTTTTTCCTTTTTGATCTGATTTTTTCTTGTGCAGCATGATAATTGTGGAAATATATATGGAAGAATTGCACATGTTTAACATATATTGGATTATTTGCCATCTAAGGGAGGGAGAAAAAATTTGTAACACAAGGTTTTGCAAGGGTGAATGTTGAAAACTATTTATGCATATTTTTGAAAATAAAAAGCTTTTTAAAAAGAGTTGATCCATTATATCAAATAGATATGTAATCTTGCTTTTCTTTTCAAAAACATTTTATGGATATCTTTTGGTTCAGTCTCATTTTAATTTCCTAATATATCTTTCCCCTTCCCTATCCAGAAAAAATTACAATAAATAATAAAAAACCAGGCCAGCAAGAAACACATCACTTAACGTCATAGACAGTATTCCACATCCATAATCCCCCATCTCTGCAAATAAGAGGAGTAATTCCAGCCATATAGTTTTTTTTCAGGGACAAATTTGATCATTATAATTATATAGCATCCACTTTCAACTTTTAAATTTGTTTGGTTGTTGTTCTTTTTATTTACATTGCTGTAGCCATTGTTTCCTTTGTTCTGCTTACTTCATTTTGCATTATGTCTCTCTATATTATTCATATATTTTAAAAAATTCTCTTGATTCTTGATGTTTACTTATCCCAGTTTATTTATAAGTTCCTCAGTCAATGAGTATCTTCCTTAATTCAAATTCTTTACTATGGTAACAAATATTACTATAAATATTTTTGTCTATATTGGATTTGTTTTTGATTAATCCTTATCTCATCTTTTCTACTGATCTACTTTTCTCTTTTTAGATTAGAATGAAATAGTTTTGATTACTGTAGTTTTATACTACAATTTAAGATCTAAAAGCACTATTTTTCCTTTATTCCTATTTTTAAAAAAATTCCCTTGACATCCCATGATTTTTGTTTTTCTAAATAAATTTTATTATATTACCTGGTTCTATAAAGTATACTCTGGTTTGATTTCTATACTATTAAATCTAAAAATTAATTTAGGTAATATCAACATTTGAAAAATTGTATTGGGGTTGGTCTGGTCATTATCACTGAATACCTTTCCAATTATTTAAGTTGTTCATGGATTCTTTTTTTTTTTTTTTTTGCTGAGGCAATTGGGGTTAAGTGACTTGCCTAGAGTCACACAACTAGGAAGTATTAAGTGTCTGAGATCAGATTTGAACTCTGGTCTTCCTGATTTCAGGGCTGGTGCTCTATCTACTGCACCACCTAGCTGCCCCTGTTCATGGATTCTTCTTCTTCTTTTTTTCTTTTTAAAAATTTTTATTAATATTTTTTATTTGCAAAACATATGTATGGGTAATTCTTCAACATTAACCCCTACAAAGCTTTCCGTTACAAATTTTTCCCTCCTACTCTTCACCCCTCCCCTAGATGGCAGGATATCCAATACATGTTAATTATGTTAAAATACTTAAGAAATCGAATGTATGTATACTTATTTCCACACATCATTTTTGTGCAGGAGAAATCGTATCTACAAGAAAGAATAATCAGATAAAGGAAATACAATACAAGCAAACATCAATAGAGAGCATGAAAATGATATTTTGTGGTCCACATTTCACATCCCTCTCTCTGGGTATATATATGGCTTTCTTCACTGAACAATTAGAACTGGTTTGAAGCATTTCATTGTTGAGGAGAGTCATGTCCATCAGAACTGATCATCATATAGTATTGTTGTTGCCGTGAAAAATGATCTCCTGGTTCTGCTCACTTCACTCAGCATCAGGTCATGTTCATGGATTCTTTAAAGAGTATCTTACAATCTACCTATATTAGTCTTTAGTGTGCTTTGATAGATTAATACCAAGCTACTTTATGTATTTTGAAGTTTAAATTTTTAAAAAAAATTTTTCTCTCCAATTACATGTAAAAGCATTTTAAACATTCTTTTTATTTTCTTCAGAATTGTAGTTCCAAATTCTTTCTTTTACTCCTTACCACCCTCTCCTCCACTGAACAAGCAAGCAATTTGACATAGGTTATAAATATATAGTCATGCAAAAAACATTTTGAAGTTATTTTGAATGGGACTTCCTTCTCCATTATTTCCTTTAGGGATTTGTCATTGATATAAAGAAATACTGTTATTTTTAGTGAATTGATTTTTTTCTCATCTTGCCACTTCACTTTTTACAGATTTGTAGGAGCTTTCCATATTAAAAAATCATATTATAAGCAAATAGGGATAGTTTTATATATGTAATATTTATTTCCTTTTCTCTTATTGCTATTTTTATCATTTCTAGAACTATGTCAAAATAGTTTGGAAAGGAGATATCCATTCTTGTATTTACTGAGAAAGTTTTAGTGTTTCTTGATTGTATATAATACAACCTTGATTTTAGACATGCACTTTCTAAAAATCATTTTTAAACAGTTCCTCCTATGTTTATACTTCATTTAAATATAATGAATATTGTACTTTTGTCAGTTTTTAAATGCATTATGTGCTTTTAGATGTTTTAAAATATGCTTGATTACATTATCTTTTCAAACTTGAACTACCTTTGTATCCCTAATGAAATTAATAATTATAGATAATTTTTTTGATTTATTGTTGTAGGTTTTTTTTTGCAAGGATTTAAAAGTTTGTGAACTGCTCTTTATAAATGATATTGATTTATGGTTCCCTTTCTTTGGTTTGTCCTCCCATATATTATATGTTAGGAACATATTATCTCATAAGAGGAGTTTGATAGGATATTTTCTTTTACAATTTTTGAGAATAATTTGAGAAATATGGCAGTCCTATATAGTAGGAGTTACCTTGTGCTCTAAATCATGGAAGTCTAGGTCTTTCCCTTTGATCAGTTTTCATCTGCAAGGTCATTCCTTCTTTGATTCTATGTTTTCCTTACTTCATTGTGTCCTTACTTCATTCCTCTATTTAGGAACTCAAACATCCTTTTTCCTGGGGCAGGATAATACCCATGAAGGCACAACAATTTCTTAGAGAAGATGCACTTCCAATTTGCAAGTTTTTCTCCAAAACTCTTCTCAACTTCTCTAACTCCTACTGGAGAGAGATACTGAGGTCTGCACCTTCTCAGTTACAAGAATGCTTTTCAACAGCCCTCTGTCTGGGGTAACATCCTTCTCAGTCCAGTCCCTTCCCTACAAAATTTCATCAGACCTCTTTCTGGCTAATAGATAATAAAAACCATCATTCCTTTACTGTTCAATTACAAACTTTGTGTGAATATATTACCGATTCCCTTCTTACTTTCTTATTCCCACAGAAGACTACAATCCACCTAGTTGAGGGTGTGTGTGTCAGGGAATAGTCCTTAGTGCTTCAATCCAGCTCTTCCAACTTTGTTTCTCCTGAGTTAAATTTTCTTGGAATCTTTGGTTCCTTTTTATCTCTTGATGGTTTTTTTCTTCTTTTGTCCCTTAGATAATTTTTCTCTCACTTTTTAATATAAACCAATAATCTCTAAATGTAAAACAACTGTTTTTGTTACTTATTCTTTTCTTACTGATTGTAATTATTTACCTTTGTTGTATTCTATTTGGAGAACTTACGCAGTCAAATCTGTTTACTTTTTTTTCTTTCAGTAATTCTTTAAATGAAATTTTTTCTTGGGTGTCTGTCATTGATGATTAGGCTCCATTTTGGTTTATTGTATGAACTCCAGTACTTCTTGGGATATTTCATCCTGTTCACTTTTCTGATACCTTTCTTTTTTAGGGGAAGCTTTTTCTTCTGCCCACTTGCAAAAGTTGTGATTTGTCATTGAAATGACAATTCCATAACTATATTTTAGAGTTTGAAGTGAATATTTTTTTCTGGCAGAGAGCTGCAGATTCTCTTGATTAATGCTTTGTTTTCCATAGTTGGACACTTTTCCAGCATTCTTTCTTGCATTAGAGTATTTGAGTGTTTGGTTTTGTCATGTTCTATTGGAGACCTAGGATTTTTAAGTCATTTCTTTACGCCCCATCTTTAAGGTCAGTCACTTGAACTCACATGGAATTTATGTGTTCAATGTTGTTGCCCTTCATTTCTTACTCTCCAGTTCTCCCTTTCATCATCATTTACTTTCCTTATTATAGTATTTATGAACCTTTTATTTCTTTCTGATTTGAGGAGTCTTGCCTGTTGCTTTATCTATTTACTTTTATCAAGGACTTTTTCTCATGCTGTCTTTGGGATTTTTATCTTTGTTTTCTTGTATTTCACATTACTCACTCTTTGGCTTCTTATTTGTCACTGGTGTTGCAGACTATTGAGTCTGGGATCAGTTCTCAGATTTTTCTGCTTCTTCTCCTGAGGGATATGGAGTTCAATGTGTTCCTGCCATGAGTAATCTCTGGGATGTATAACTGTGCCCTGCTAGATTTCCAGTTGCTTTTCTCTGAGGTTCAATATAGCCATTTGAACAATTTCATTTTCTGCTCATCTGATTTATTCTTTTGCTCTTCTCTTTTCCTTTATGGGGATGGGCAGAGTAAAGTGTCTGTTGCTTGAGAGTCAGGGAGTAAGGTATTTGGAGAGAGTCACTGGAACTGCAGGATATCCCTGCCTAGAACCTGGCAGTACACAATTCTTTGGGTCCGTTCTCTGTTGAGGGTTTGTGAAGACAGGTGGTAGGGAAACAATGAATGAGCATTTTCGATATTCAGAATCTCCCATTTTGATTCATAGGAATTTTTCCCTCCCTAGAATTGTTCTGTTTTCATATCTTGTGAACTCAAATCTAATTACTTTGTTCCTGGCACTTAATTCTTTTCTTTGGAAACTGGGAGGTTGAAGAAGTTTGCAGAGAATGACCAATTTCTTTCTGGCTGGTCACATATTTCCAGCCTGGCTTTTCAAACTTTTCAGGAGTTAAGAATAAATTCCCATTTAGAACAGGAAATAGAAATAGTTTTATTTGCATTGTTCTGAATATCAGGGTAAAGTAAGTCTATGAACAAATACCTACTTGGGGCCAAGTACATGAAATGATTAAAAAATCCACAATGTATCATAGAGGGAATGCAAAAACACAATTCAATCTGTTTAAAATAAAGATATTTTATATTAACAGAATCATTTGTATAATTTTAGCTAGTGATTGCTATTTTAAAAATCATTATTACTTTAAAAAAGATAGCATTTTTTAAACTGCAAAGGACTTAGAAATGGAGACACAAGATTAATTTAGAAAGAAACACTTATTAAAACCATCATATGTAATGGAGACAAACTAGAACCATTCCCAATAAGATCAGGAGTGAAACAAGGCTGCCCACTGTCACCATTATTATTTAACATTATATTAGAAATGTTAGCTTTGGCAGTAAGAGAAGAAAAAGAGATAAAAGGAATCAGAGTAGGTAATGAAGAAACCAAATTATCACTTTTTGCAGATGACATGATGGTATACTTAGAGAACCCTAGAGACTCAACTAAAAAACTACTAGAAACAATTCACAACTTTAGTAAAGTTGCAGGATTCAAAATAAATACACATAAATCATCAGCATTCTTATATATTACTAACAAAGTTCAGCAGCAAGAGATAGAAAAAGAAATTTCATTCAGAATAACTGATGATAGCATAAAATATTTGGGAATCTATTTGCCAAGAGAATGTCAGAAACTATACGAACTAAACTACAAAACACTTTCCACACAAATAAAATCAGACCTAGTCAATTGGAAAAACATTAAGTGCTCATGGGTAGGCCAAGCAAATATAATAAAAATGACAATACTACCCAAACTAATTTATTTATTTAGCACCATACCAATCAAACTCCCAAGAAATTATTTTACAGACCTAGAAAAAATAGTAGCAAAGTTCATTTGGAAGAACAAAAGGTCAAGAATTTCAAGGGAATTAATGAAAAAAAAAAAGACAGATGAAGGTGGCCTTGCTGTACCAGATCTAAAACTATATTATAAAGCAGCAGTCATCAAAACCATTTGGTACTGGCTGAGAAATAGAGCAGTCGATCAGTGGCATAGGATAGGATATCAGGACAAGCTAGGTAATAACGTTAGCAATTTAGTGTTTGATAAACCCAAGGACCCCAGCTTTTGGGATAAGTACTCACTATTCGGCAAAAACTGCTGGGAAAATTGGAAACTAGTGTGGAAGAAATTAAGGCTGGACCCATACCTAACACCGCACACCAAGATAAGATCTAAATGGGTTCATGATCTAGATATAAAGAGTGATATTATAACCAAATTAGAGGAACATAGGATAGTTTACCTCTCAGACCTGTGGAGATGGAATAAATTTATGTCCAAAGAAGATCTGGAACTCTTAATTGAATACCAGATAGATAATTTTGATTATATTAAGTTAAAAGGTTTCTGTACAAACAAAACTAATGCAGACAAGATTAGGAGGGAAGCATCAAATTGGGAAATCATCTTTACATTTAAGGGTTCTGATAAAGGTCTCATCTCTAAGATATATAGAGAATTGTCTCATATTTATAAGAATTCAAGCCATTCTCCAATTGATAAATGGTCAAAGGATATGAACAGACAATTTTCAGATGAGGAAATTAAAACTATTTCTAGTCATATGAAAAGGTGCTCTGAATCACTATTGATCAGAGAAATGCAAATTAAGACAACTCTGAGGTACCACTACACACCTGTCAGATTGGCTAAAATGACAGGAAAAGATAACGATGAATGCTGGAGGGGATGTGGGAAAGCTGGGACATTGATGCATTGTTGGTGGAACTGTGAACGGATCCAGCCATTCTGGAGAGCAATTTGGAGCTATGCTCAAAAAGTTATCAAACTGTGCATATCCTTTGACCCAGAAGTGTTTCTATTGGGCTTATATCCCAAAGAAATCATAAGAGAAGGAAAGGGCCCCACATGTGCAAGAATGTTTGTGGCAGCCCTTTTTGTAGTGGCTAGAAACTGGAAACTGAAGGGATGCCCATCAATTGGAGAGTGGCTGAATAAATTATGGTATATGAATGTTATGGAATATTATTGTTCTGTAAGAAACGACCAGCAGGACAATTTCAGAGAGGTCTGGAGAGACTTGCATGAACTGATGCTGAGTGAAATGAGCAGAACCAGGAGATCATTATATACGGCAACAACAATACTATATGACGATCAGTTCTAATGGACATCACTCTCTTCAACAATGAAATGCTTCAAACCAGTTCCAATTGTTCGGTGAAGAAAGCCATATACACCCAGAGAGAGGGATGTGAAATGTGGACCACAACGTAACATTTTCATGTTCTCCATTGAGGTTTGCTTGCATTGTATTTCCTTTATCAGATTATTCTTTCTTGTAGATATGATTTCTCCTGCACAAAAAATGATGCAATAACTATACATATATTCGATTTCTTAAGTATTCTAACATAATTATCATGTAGTGGATATCCTGCCATCTAGGGGAGGGGTGGGGAGTAGAGGGGAAAAATTTGTAACAGAAAGCTTTGTAAGGGTTAATGTTTAGGAATTACCCATACATGTGTTTTGCAAATAAAAAGTATTAATAAAAAAGAGAAAAAAATAAAAAAATAAAATAAAAATAGAAAGAAACACAGTGAACAAATCTAATTTTATTTATCTGCTTTCACTAAAATTCATAACATCTGATGTATTAAAACACCAAGGAATATTCATTAAATGCTGACTATGAACAAGATACTGTGTCATGTATTGAGGATATAAAGATGAAAAATATTGTCACCTTGATCCTCAAGGAATTTGCTATACTTTTCTTTGGGGAGGATAGGGAGCAACAAAGAAGGCATGAATACAAATATATACATATATGTAGACATATGTATATTGCAAGATGGAATATGATAGAAATAAAGGAAAGTTGCAAGTACTCTGGGATTTTTTTTTTAAAGAATCACTCTGTGAAGAAATTTTTAAAAAAATAACAAATTTTTGTCTCAATTTCAAAACAGATTTTTGTGAAAAACTGGAGAAATCATGGTAGACTTCTGCTCTGATTGACTCCTTTCAGTATCTCCAAAGGTCCTATAAATTCATATCCTTCCTTTGCAGCTTCTATTTCTCCCTGGTCTCTTGTATCTCGCTTGTTCCGACCCACACAACCCTTGTAGCATCTGGAAGAGTGGTCATCTGCTTTGCACACCACAACCTTACACTGCAGGTAAATCACATCATAATTGTCGAGAAAGTTGAAGGCGTTGAATTTGAACTGTGCCACATTCTTGTGCTGAGAATTGAAGTTTGCATAGGAATTGTCCTTAATACATCTAAGGAAAAGAGCCCCCCCATCACATGAATTACTACATTAATAATGTTTTATATTTCTCTACTACTTTAAGATTTACAAAGTATTTTGCCCTATCTGTTCTCAAGCAGACATCCATACTTAAATCTATTTTACTGTGTTTGAATTGGTAGGAATAACCTTAGGGATGCTACTGGTAATGTTCTAAGACTATAACAATCTTGTGCTGGTCCAGCTGGCAAATGGCAGCTAAGGATGGGCAGTAAGGTATGGCAATAGTATTGTCACTGGTCAGCAGCAGGTCTGGGAACTTCAGGCTTTAGATGGTCTGGATTGTAATTGTGATAAATGCTTGGAAGTTTGGAGCCATTTTTTTAAAATGGGTTATTCATTCTTGAGCTGTATACATTTATCCCCAAATAGAGGAAATGGAAACTTATGTAAACAGAGACACAATTAGGAGTTTTTGTGCTGAGGGCAAGTATCACAAATTGCACCTGGGAAATGCTTCCTGGGAAGCCAATGCATAAAGATAAGGAAAGCACAAGAGATAATGGGGCAGTAGCATACATCAGCTGGGTATGCATTAACTTCCTATTTTAAACAATTAAATTTTATTTTAGATAACTAGGTACTAAATCCTGTTGTTTATGCTGCTGAAGGATTTGAAATACAATTAGCATCTTTTAAATTCAACACATGGGAGACAAAAATCTCATTGACCCCATCCCAATTAGGATCTCTATCTGCCTCTGTTTCCACCCTTTCCCTTCTCTCCCCTTCAATAGCCCTCTTTTTCTTCTTTTCTACTCTCTCTCTCACACTTTCTTTTCTCCTTCCTCCTCCTACTTCTCTCTGTCCCTCCCTCCCTTTTCCTAACTCTCCTCCCTTTCGTCCATCCCTCTCCCTCCCCCTCTTATTTCTTAGGAACTAAAAAAGGCATAAAAATACATGATCCTGGAAAATCTAACTAGAATGTGGAATCAAGTTTGGGCTCATAGAAGCTCTCATTGCCAAAGAGGAAATCTTTAAAACCCAAATATAAACCATAATGAAGTTATAAAAGTTAAAAGAGAGGAAGAGGAGGAGATATGTACTAGATTATTTGTATTGGAATGAGACTGAGAGCTGAGGGATCAGCGACACCTGTGGCAATCTCCTAATTAGGACCGTAAGGATGGCAACAGTACTAATCTACCCAATGGAGGCTTTTAAGTATTATTTTGTATCACTTAAAAATTCATTGCTAAACTTAAAGAAAGTACTGATTCCCAAAAGAAAGAAATGACATGCACCCAACCTTAGATCTTAAAACTTAGAAGAAAATTGTATTTTCCTTACCCTTGTTGGATTAAGACATATTTCACAGTTGAAAAATCATTGGCATCAGGGGAAGCCATACATGTATCTACAAATAGCATTAGGTTTGGGTCTGGGCTATGGAGTGTGGCTTGAAGGAAGACTTCTTTCCTCTGGCCAGCATGGTACGGTGTCATGGTCTCTGGAACCTGGAATTCTGGTGACTCGAAAATTGTTATGGAGACATCATAGTTGGCAACTTGACCATTCTCATTGGGGGTGTTAGCTGCATGAATAATCTCAACCACTGGAGCCTGGTGGGTGGTGCATGTGAATTTCAGCTGTGGCAACCTGTGCTTTATAATGATGTGGCCCGGATGGACCCGGGTTCTGGTTCTGATTGAATTGGAGTAACTGATGGAACCGAGTCTGTCCTGTGAAGAATAAAAACTTTTAGTCACCAAAGCACATGATTTTCCTTAACAAAGATTTATTAAATGGAGATTAGGTAAGACAAGCAACATGTGTTAATAGAAAAATAATGATATCCTTGTTTTTTACATGACTTTCATAGTTTAAAGTTTCTACCTTGATATCATCAAGGTCTTGCCATGGCAATAAGGCAGGATTATATAGCCCAGTCCTGCAGCCCTCACAACCTATGAAGCAAAAGGGCCTTTATGGGTGCATTACAAGAACTTTTATTTCTTTTTAAAATTTTTTTCTGTTTATTAGAAAAATAGAAAAAAGAAAGATGGAAAAGGAAAATAAAACAAAACAAAACAGAATATTGTCAGATACCCAGTAGAACATCAGGGAGGATTCAAAATATATAACAATAAATTTCCAGTTCAAGAAAGACTGTATAATAGAAAATTATATTCATGAATGTCCATTTTTTCTTTGCTTTCTTGAAGGTTGTTCTGTTGTTCTCTGCTGTGTACTTTTTTTACTTCATTATTTTTTCCTCTTTTATCCCTTCCACCTCCCCCAAGCAGGCTATAGTTAAATATAAATATCTACATATATAGATATCTACATAAATATATACACACATCCATCCATACACTCTTGCTTATACACACTTAAATATAAATAAATAAATACATACATATATATATATATATATATATATATATATATATATATA
>JAJPUD010003172.1:0-81784 GCA_023553655.1 Myrmecobius fasciatus | reverse complement strand
GGAAAGGGCCCCACATGTGCAAGAATGTTTGTGGCAGCCCTTTTTGTAGTGGCTAGAAACTAGAAACTGAAGGGATGCCCATCAATTGGAGAGTGGCTGAATAAATTTTGGTATATGAATGTTATGGAATATTATTGTTCTGTAAGAAACGACCAGCAGGACAATTTCAGAGAGGTCTGGAGAGACTTGCATGAACTGATGCTGAGTGAAATGAGCAGAACCAGGAGATCATTATACACGGCAACAACAATACTATATGAGGATCAGTTCTAATGGACATCACTCTCTTCAACAATGAAATGCTTCAAACCAGTTCCAATTGTTCGGTGAAGAAAGCCATATACACCCAGAGAGAGGGATGTGAAATGTGGACCACAACGTAACATTTTCATGTTCTCCATTGAGGTTTGCTTGCATTGTATTTCCTTTATCAGATTATTCTTTCTTGTAGATATGATTTCTCCTGCACAAAAAATGATGCAATAACTATACATATATTCGATTTCTTAAGTATTCTAACATAATTATCATGTAGTGGATATCCTGCCATCTAGGGGAGGGGTGGGGAGTAGAGGGGAAAAATTTGTAACAGAAAGCTTTGTAAGGGTTAATGTTTAGGAATTACCCATACATGTGTTTTGCAAATAAAAAGTATTAATAAAAAAAGAGAAAAAAAATAAAAAATAAAATAAAAATAGAAAGAAACACTTAGTGAACAAATCTAATTTTATTTATCTGCTTTCACTAAAATTCATAACATCTGATGTATTAAAACACCAAGGAATATTCATTAAATGCTGACTATGAACAAGATACTGTGTCATGTATTGAGGATATAAAGATGAAAAATATTGTCACCTTGATCCTCAAGGAATTTGCTATACTTTTCTTTGGGGAGGATAGGGAGCAACAAAGAAGGCATGAATACAAATATATACATATATGTAGACATATGTATATTGCAAGATGGAATATGATAGAAATAAAGGAAAGTTGCAAGTACTCTGGGATTTTTTTTTTAAAGAATCACTCTGTGAAGAAATTTTTAAAAAAATAACAAATTTTTGTCTCAATTTCAAAACAGATTTTTGTGAAAAACTGGAGAAATCATGGTAGACTTCTGCTCTGATTGACTCCTTTCAGTATCTCCAAAGGTCCTATAAATTCATATCCTTCCTTTGCAGCTTCTATTTCTCCCTGGTCACTTGTATCTCTCTTGTTCCGACCCACACAACCCTTGTAGCATCTGGAAGAGTGGTCATCTGCTTTGCACACCACAACCTTACACTGCAGGTAAATCACATCATAATTGTCGAGAAAGTTGAAGGCGTTGAATTTGAACTGTGCCACATTCTTGTGCTGAGAATTGAAGTTTGCATAGGAATTGTCCTTAATACATCTAAGGAAAAGAGCCCCCCCCATCACATGAATTACTACATTAATAATGTTTTATATTTCTCTACTACTTTAAGATTTACAAAGTATTTTGCCCTATCTGTTCTCAAGCAGACATCCATACTTAAATCTATTTTACTGTGTTTGAATTGGTAGGAATAACCTTAGGGATGCTACTGGTAATGTTCTAAGACTATAACAATCTTGTGCTGGTCCAGCTGGCAAATGGCAGCTAAGGATGGGCAGTAAGGTATGGCAATAGTATTGTCACTGGTCAGCAGCAGGTCTGGGAACTTCAGGCTTTAGATGGTCTGGATTGTAATTGTGATAAATGCTTGGAAGTTTGGAGCCAATTTTTTTTAAATGGGTTATTCATTCTTGAGCTGTATACATTTATCCCCAAATAGAGGAAATGGAAACTTATGTAAACAGAGACACAGTTAGGAGTTTTTGTGCTGAGGGCAAGTATCACAAATTGCACCTGGGAAATGCTTCCTGGGAAGACAATGCATAAAGATAAGGAAAGCACAAGAGATAATGGGGCAGTAGCATACATCAGCTGGGTATGCATTAACTTCCTATTTTAAACAATTAAATTTTATTTTAGATAACTAGGTACTAAATCCTGTTGTTTATGCTGCTGAAGGATTTGAAATACAATTAGCATCTTTTAAATTCAACACATGGGAGACAAAAATCTCATTGACCCCATCCCAATTAGGATCTCTATCTGCCTCTGTTTCCACCCTTTCCCTTCTCTCCCCTTCAATAGCCCTCTTTTTCTTCTTTTCTACTCTCTCTCTCCCACTTTCTTTTCTCCTTCCTCCTCCTACTTCTCTCTGTCCCTCCCTCCCTTTTCCTAACTCTCCTCCCTTTCGTCCATCCCTCTCCCTCCCCCTCTTATTTCTTAGGAACTAAAAAAGGCATAAAAATACATGATCCTGGAAAATCTAACTAGAATGTGGAATCAAGTTTGGGCTCATAGAGCTCTCATTGCCAAAGAGGAAATCTTTAAAACCCAAATATAAACCATAATGAAGTTATAAAAGTTAAAAGAGAGGAAGAGGAGGAGATATGTACTAGATTATTTGTATTGGAATGAGACTGAGAGCTGAGGGATCAGCGACACCTGTGGCAATCTCCTAATTAGGACCACAAGGATGGCAACAGTACTAATCTACCCAATGGAGGCTTGTAAGTATTATTTTGTATCATTTAAAAAGTCATTGCTAAACTTAAAGAAAGTACTGATTCCCAAAAGAAAGAAATGACATGCACCCAACCTTAGATCTTAAAACTTAGAAGAAAATTGTATTTTCCTTACCCTTGTTGGATTAAGACATATTTCACAGTTGAAAAGTCATTGGCATCAGGGGAAGCCATACATGTATCTACAAATAGCATTAGGTTTGGGTCTGGGCTATGGAGTGTGGCTTGAAGGAAGACTTCTTTCCTCTGGCCAGCATGGTACGGTGTCATGGTCTCTGGAACCTGGAATTCTGGTGACTTGAAAATTGTTATGGAGACATCATAGTTGGCAACTTGGCCATTCTCATTGGGGGTGTTAGCTGCATGAATAATCTCAACCACTGGAGCCTGGTGGGTGGTGCATGTGAATTTCAGCTGTGGCAACCTGTGCTTTATAATGATGTGGCCCGGATGGACCCGGGTTCTGGTTCTGATTGAATTGGAGTAACTGATGGAACCGAGTCTGTCCTGTGAAGAATAAAAACGATTAGTCACCAAAGCACATGATTTTCCTTAACAAAGATTTATTAAATGGAGATTAGGTAAGACAAGCAACATGTGTTAATAGAAAAATAATGATAAACTTGTTTTTTACATGACTTTCATAGTTTAAAGTTTCTACCTTGATATCATCAAGGTCTTGCCATGGCAATAAGGCAGGATTATATAGCCCAGTCCTGCAGCCCTCACAACCTATGAAGCAAAAGGGCCTTTATGGGTGTATTACAAGAACTTTTCTTTCTTTTTAAAATTTTTTTCTGTTTATTAAAAAAATAGAAAAAAGAAAGATGGAAAAGGAAAATAAAACAAAACAAAACAGAATATTGTCAGATACCCAGTAGAACATCAGGGAGGATTCAAAATATATAACAATAAATTTCCAGTTCAAGAAAGACTGTATAATAGAAAATTATATTCATGAATGTCCATTTTTTCTTTGCTTTCTTGAAGGTTGTTCTGTTGTTCTCTGCTGTGTACTTTTTTTACTTCATTATTTTTTCCTCTTTTATCCCTTCCACCTCCCCCAAGCAGGCTATAGTTAAATATAAATATCTACATATATAGATATCTACATAAATATATATACACATCCATCCATACTCTTGCTTATACACACTTAAATATAAAATAAATAAATAAATACATATATATATATACTACTCTCTCCCTTCCTCCCACTTTCTTTTCTCCCTCCCCTCCTACTTTTCTCCTCCCTTCTCTCCATCCCTCATTCTCTGTATCCCTCCCCCTCTCATTTCTTAAGAACTAAAAAAAGCATAAAAATACATACATACACATATATATACACACACAAAATTATATATATATAAATATATACATACACACATTCATACCCATCCAGAGACTCACACACATATACATATATCTATATGAACCCATAAAACAATATGTATGTATTTCTACATATTCACATATATATGCACACACATTTACCAATATGTAAACATGCATCTAAAATAATATTAGCATGGCTGATATATAATGTAGATTTTTCTCTTGATTGAATCTTTAAAGTTTGAGTTTGTCTAAGATTACTTACTGTATTTTTGATTCTAGCTTTATTTTTTTTCTAGTAATTTCTACTCCCGATCTTGTTGTAGTATTTGTACATATCTCATTCTTTCTTATCCCTGCTAACTCTTCTAATTTAATTCTGCTCCTAATTTGCCTTGATGTTACTTATGGATCCCTTCCTTTTCTTCTTCTCCCACCTTTTGCTTCACCCTCTGCCTGTCTCTCCCCCTTTATTTCTTTATGGATTTTGGAGGGGGCGATACTTTTCATGATATATGTAGTGTTGCGTGTTCAACCTAGCTTCCCCTTGCCCAATTCTAATTTTCAAAGAGTTATTTTCATCTGTAAAGACTCTGGATTTCCTTTTCCAGTTGATTAACTTTTTTCATAATCTTGTTTTTCTTGTATGGCTTTTATTTTTATTTTTAGTTTTTCTTCAATGTTTCTCATTTGATTTTTAAATTATTTTTTGAGTTCTACAAATTCTCTCTGGGTAGGGAACCATTTAACATTGTTCTTTGAGGTACAAGAAGCTTTATTGTACTTAAGTGCCTTCCCTGAAGATGAACCCCAGTCTTCCCTGTTCCCATAGTTTCTATGGTTAAGTTCTTTCCCCTTTGCTGGCTTTTTTTTTTAATGAGAAGTATTAGTGTAAGCATCTCTAATGGTGGGGAGTGAGGATGGAGCCTCTAGCTTCACTTCAGTTCTCCCTTCTGACCAGGAACCCCAAACCAAGAGTTCCCCACTCCTTCCAGTGCTCACAGCCAGCAGCATCCCTGCTTCCCTGCTTCTGCACTCCTGATATACTTGTTCCTTCCTGTGCAGGGTTGCAACTCTGTAGCACAGCTGTGCCCAGTGTTCCCATCAATCGAGGTTTCCACATCTGCCCCAACCCCGGCTGTCTAGAAGATGAAAGTTTCTGTGGTTCCTGCTGAGGCTCCAGCCATACCCAGCTAGTCCCAGAGGTCCCCACTGGGTGTTTGTGTGGAGCTAGCCCAAGAGTGTTTGCACTTCACATGGGTTAATCCCTGGTGGGGCTTTCTGTGGCTCTTCTTGGATTATTCCAGGGGAATCCCTGATTCACCCCAAGTCTTCTTGATCTTTCATTAGTCTATGTTTGCCTTCAGACACACATTTATTCTGTTTCTGGGGGAAATCAGGAGAACTTGAAATTTACTCACCTACTCTACTACCTTTCCAGAATCCTCCTCATACAATAATTTTTCTAGGCTAGTTGGGCTGAAAAACTGATATGCAAAATTTTGCTGGGGATTTGATATTTGGATTTAGGTCACCAATGGTTGTTAACCCATATCTCCAATGGTGGGTAGGATGATTCCATGGAATTCCTTGTTGATATCTCTCTAGCAGAAACACAATGCTCTTCTGAATATCTGCATTTCCTTCAAAAACTATCTTCTGCTGTGAGTCACATGGGGCAAGTGGCAAACTGATTAGCTGATTTGTTGTAACTGCATTCAGTGGAATTTGTTTGGTTTGGTTCAGAGGATTATCAACCTAGAGCTAGGAGGAAATCTAGTACAGAAACTGTCTATTAAAACTATTTCATCTTACAGATGAGAACACTGAGCCGGATCTTGAGTGTGATTCTTGGTTGGACCAGAAAAAGAAGCAGGTAGCTCAGCAGCCCTAATCTCTACTAGACCTTTATTGATCTCCTTCTCTTTCCTCATTTGACCCTTACTTAGGTGAGATTCTTTCCCTTAGAAACCATTGCAGTCCTGGTTCCCTTCCTTTCTAGAGCTTTTGTCATATTGAGTGCCCTTCCAAACCCAAGGTGACCTAGGTAGTAGTGAGCTTTGCAGGAGGTGGTGAGAATAATCGTTTTAAGGGGAAACAGGAGAAAAGGTGAGGGCTTATTTACTTTCCATTTTAAAAGTTGAAATTCCGTTTTGAATGTAACAATTAACAAATACAAATATTTAATGTGCATAAGTAAAACATGGGCAAGTGATCTTTGCAAGGTCACATTTGATATGAAAAAAATACTTAGCTTTACATAGTAAAAGAATTGTTCTGATTATATAACCTTCTGGACTTTTTGTTTCCTATGTGTTATTTAAAATAATATTTTATTTATATTCCATTCTTCCTTCTTTTTTGTTTTTTCTTCCTTCTTTTTAATTCTTCCCTCCTTTCTTTTTCCTGCTTCCTACCATTTTTCTTTTTCTTTCTTTACCTTCCTTCCTTTTTCCCACCTTCCCTTCCCTTCTTTGTTTCTTTGTTCCTTTATCATTTTCTACAATTTTACTATTCTATGCAAAATAAACTCTCTTTCATAATGAATAATTTTAGTAAAGTGCTCACTTTTTCCAACTTCTTCCTAAGGTGGGTTTTTTTCCCAGTGGTTTTGCACAGAGAACCAAAGAATTTTCAGTGACACTTTTACAGTAATAGGATACAATGATAAAGAATTTTGAGATCTAAAAGCAACTTCCTCCTAACAACCCTGTGAGGTAAAATATTATTATCCTCATTTCATTGATGAGGAAACCAAGTCACAGGATGGATTCATGACTTGTTTAAGATTACATAGCCAGTATCACAACTAAGTTTCCAACACAGTTCTCTTGAAAACAAGTTTAGCACTATTCACACTCATCATAATTCCTTTCTAGCCTCTCAGCCTCCATATCCTCAAGGAGAACCTTACAATACTAACTTTTTTCCCCATTGTTTTCTCTCTGTATGCTGTGATCTTCAAGTGTAATAATAACGGCACTTCAAAATTAGGTCTTGCAGAAAATCAAAACTACTAATCCTTTATCATTTACCCCTTCACACTGTGATAACTAAATGGTAAGGGTCCCTGCTCTATAGAAAGTGAAAATGAGTATTCCATATTATGGAAATCATGTTGAAAAAAGATGTCTTAGTGTTTTTCTCCTTTGCCAATCATACAATCTTTAAAAAAATGTTGTTGTAAGTACTTGTTGAACCATTTTTGCCCCCTTGACATTTGTCAATCTCTTACCTGTCTGACTGTACCACATCTGCCAAAAGGTATGTTAAATATAAGAAAGCGTCCTGTAACCTGTGGTCTGCACAACCTGTCATTTGAGTGTGCATTCCAGGGAGAGTAACCTAGTTGCTGAAGGTATCTTCGGTCAATGACAGCCTGGAATCGATCTGGGAAGCAAGAAAGCTGGGCTGGAGGGAGAGGAGAAGGGAACACATTTACAGAAGGTACCAGGTCACTAACATGTGAGTATTGAGGGGATTAATTTATACATGTATTGTCAATAGGGAAGACTACATAAATGCTGACCCATTCCAGACCTAGCCCTACCAAGAGAACAAATTCAAAACCAGATTCTTGACAATGTATCATGCATCATCAATATATCAGAAGGATAATGAATTTCACATACAGAGGCCAAGTTGAGAGAATCCCTCAGCCTTTCAGTAGAATCTCATTTTATCTTTTTGTGAAAAGCAGGATGGTAATTGGAGAGCATCACAAACCAGATGTACCTAGAATCTTTTTTCTTTTCTCCTGCACCTCTACTTTCATCATGTATTGAATTTTCGGGAGGAATATGGATGAATAGTAGAAACACAGAACCATGGTCTCTTCATGCAACTGACTTTGATTACTTACCCCATTTTGGGGAATTTCAAACCCAGATGATAAAATAATTTACCGTGTTCCTTAGGTACAACAGAGCTGGGTAAAGCTGATAATAGGGAAAAAAAGAATAAGAAACTTTCACTTTTGCTGAAAGACTTTTGAATAATATATCATCTACCAATTCAAATGAATAAAAATTTAGAGTCTTATCTAATTTACAAGTCAGTCTTTACAGGAGAAGCTTACGGGGAATAGAAGACAAAATGGTAGCCTAAATGGTAATTCTTAAGCTGAGGTTCATGTCCCACTGTCCCAAGGGTCTATAGATAGATATCAGGGAGTTTATAAACTTATGTAGAAAAAAATACATTTTTTCCTCAATACAACCGATTTCCTGTATAAACCTATGCATTTTATATTATGCATTTAAAAATATTATCCTAGGAAGGAGTTCATAAATTTTTCCAGACTACTAAATGGGTCTATGAGACAAAAAAAATGTTAGGCACCTGCCAAGAAAGTAGAGAGAATAAGTTTGGATTTACAGATGATAGGGACTTTGGAGGATATCTATCAAATGCCTTCTTTTTATATACTAAGTAACTGGGGACTGAAGAAGAGAAATATCTTGGAGAAGGTCACAGGTAAAAACATCACAAAGGTAGGATTTGAATCCATGTCCCTTGATTCCAAATTCACAGCTTTTTCCACTATAGTATGATCAGTTTGAAAGCAGACAGCATTGAATTTAATGAAAGAGTGAAATAGTTCAGATTGGTTTCATTTTTATTTGTATTTTCTTTGTCCCAGAAGCAATACGGCTTTGGTTTCCAGAGAAATAGGCAAAATCGTACTAGTTGGCAGGGACTTTGCATATATCAATAACCAATAAGCATTTATAAAGCACTTACTATATGCATCACCCTATGTTTTTCTTATTATGTCAATTTAGTTACATCTAACTTCATGACCCCATTTGAGTGTTTTTTTTTTTTGGCAAAGATATTGGAATGGTTTGCCATTTTCTTTTCCATATCATTTTATAGATGAAAAAAACTGAGGCAAATGGCTTGCCTACAATCACATAGCTAGTAAGTGACAGGTTAGATTTGAATTCAGGTCCTTTTGACTCCAGGACTGGTGCACTATCTACTGTTTCAATATAGTTCTTCTCCTCAAAGGTCTGGCTTATTGTCTTTCAAAATATACATGGCACTATGGAATATGGTAGCTCTGAATATGGAGCATTATATAGTTTGAGTGAGTTCACAGAAAGTATCTTTCTACTATTCTAATGCCTAAAAACTAGGACCAGAAAATCATAAACTAGAACCAAGTACTGCCACCTGAAAAGCTGGTGAGCATTTCTTTTAGTACCCAAGACTTTCTGGCAATAAGGATGATTTCAAGGAAGGTACCTGGAAAGCATTACAACGTTGTGTCTGAAATCATATCATGGAGACTTCAAAAGATAATACTTTCTTTAGTAGCTATTTTAATTAGGTAGATTTCTGTATATGGAATACTCCAATTGGATATTCAAATAATAGTCTATCCATAAATAAGGTAAAGTCCCATATTTCTCTTTTTTTTGGATTATGAGAAATTTTGCATTCCTCTAGAATATTTAAATTAATCATAGTTCTTTTGAAAAGGCATTTAATTAATAAAGACTTTTTTTTTATCAGATACTAGAAAAAGCTGAAAGGACTTTTGGCAAGATATGTCTTACTCTAAAACAGCATAAGTTATCCACTGCTCTATAATCAAAAGCCAAATAAACCATTAATTACCATTGAGATTGGTCCCTCCACTTTCACTGGGGTAGCCTGAAAATGTAACCAGATAAAAATAACAGTGATGATCTTGGCAAAGAATGACTATGATAGACCTCAATGTTGATTGACATGAATAATCTTTATTTTCAACTTTTGCCAATTTTTTAATGGTTGATTTTTGATTCCTCCTTTTCTTTAAAGAGAACAAAAGAATCTTATACTTAGAATTCATCTACTCCATCTCCTACTGGAGGTCTGAATTTTCTCTATAAAATTCCTGATAGTCATCTACTTAGTAACTAATTGAACATTTTTA
The DNA here is from genome assembly GCA_023553655.1 of Myrmecobius fasciatus. NCBI lineage: Eukaryota > Metazoa > Chordata > Mammalia > Dasyuromorphia > Myrmecobiidae > Myrmecobius > Myrmecobius fasciatus. The sequence continues at coordinate 71,919 of JAJPUD010003172.1, read as the reverse complement.
GTGACAGGGAGTTAAAGAAAGAGCCTTTCCATATTTGGAGATCTCCCTAATTGTTAGTAATCTCAGTTACACTGAGCTGAAATCTGCCTCTGATCTATTTGATCCTGATTTAAGCCTCTATGAACAATCTGAATAAGTCTAAGTCTTTTTTTTTTTTTTTGACATGGCAGTCCTGCATATTTGAAGCCAGTTACTCTATTCTTCTGAATCTCTTCTTCTCCATACTAAAAGCCCCATTTCCTTCAATTTATCCTTATCTGACAGGCCATCATATTCCCTTTCAATCTTGTGAGCCCTCTTCTAAATTGGTTCCAGCTTGTTAATACTCTTAAAGTGTGTAATATAAATGGCTGGTAGCAATAAAAATGATTAAAATCTATTAATTCATAAACAATATGGCTACTCATGATTACAAGTATAAACCGATTTGATAAAGATAAAGATTTGATAAAAGATCATGATAAGTATAAAAAGATTTGTTCTCAAGATATTAAAATAAAATAATTATGGGGCACCATTGGGAACTTGAATAAATACCAATTCATATAATAGATAAGTATATTAGACTTGTTTTAAGATATATATACATATATATATGTAGGTTAAAATATAGTTTTTAAAATGTTTGGCTTAAACTATGGGGGATAACATTATACTGAATAGTGAAAACTAATTTTTAGTAATGATATCATGGAGAACAACTATGTTCTTCCAAAGCAGAAATATTTTTCTATAATACATCCTCCCAGAGACAGAATAGTGGGTTGGACAAATCATTAGTATAAAATAGAATAGTAATTCTTATGAGTATTGCTCTACTTTTATATTCCTTCAATATGTCATTATGAAAGATTATTCAGCATAAATTAGATACCCCCTCCTACATACCCCTAATCTTGTGGTCTAATAGTCTCAATGCATTCTTTTAAATGTCCTTCAGAAGAGAAATTCTAAAATCAGTTTTATCAGTGATTTATGACTAGGTCATCAACTCCAAAGTTGAGCAGAGAAGCAAGACATTTAATACTAGGATAGTTTATGCAAAAAAATCTGCTTTTACTTAAGTGGGTTTTTCCTTCCCCACCCCCTGCATTTACTTAATTAGTTTGATTTTATATTTTCACTTGGCCATGAGGACCTATCCAAGAAATAAATTTCTTTTATATAATAGGTATATATATTATATATACAAATACATAAATAAAGAATAAATAATGACATAAATTGGAGATTATGAATTTCAATGTCATACATTCTTGGTGGAAAATAAAAATTGAGTCTCATTTCATAGTCCTAGAAAAGTAACTCAATTTCATTCTTAAAGACATTGAACGGCAAGGTCAAGAAGAATAAACTGGTTTCTATCTTCATTAGATTGACATTTTACATACCTAGACAGATGACCCCTGCATCTTCCCGGTGTTTGCAGTTGTGGACAGCCCAACCTGAATGATGACATTGCTCCAAAGAAGCCTCATTTCCCACACAGCGCACATCATCTAGCAATATATCTCCCACTCCTGCCCCAAAGTGACCATGTCCAGGGGCCCCTACAGCCCTGCCACAGCCAAGCAGCTTGCAAACGACACGTGCATTCTTTATGTTCCAATGATCATCACATACGGTGCCCCATATGCCATCATAACGGACTTCAATCCGACCCTCACACCGGTTCCGACCATTCACAAGTCTGAGGGGCAAATCTTGAAAAGATCAAAGAATTGTTCAAAGTGAGAAGAAATCTGTTATTTATATCTTCTTGTTTGATACCCATTCATTCAATATTAATGAACATTTATTGCATGCCCAATATCTGGGTCTTATTTTTATATATATTTGAAAAATATATAAACAGAGGATACCAATCTAGTTTTATGATACAATATTGTTCTTTTACACAAAAAGTAAAATCTTAGTTTCCTAGATTCCTTGGGTAATGAGAATTTATGTATGGCTGAGACTGAGGGAACTGATAATTTTCTTTTTAAAACATTGTCATTAGGGGCAGTTAGGTGGTGCAGTGGGTAGAGCATGCAATCTCAGACACTTAATACTTCTTAGCTGTGTGACCCTGGGCAAGTCACTTAACCCCAATTTCCTCAGCAAAAGACAAAACAAAAAAACCCATTAAGTCAAATATTTAAAAATTATAAATATTCTGGATGGAAAAGCTTAAAATTAAATCAAATACTTAAAAATTATAAACATTTTGCATGGAAAAATTAAAAAAAAAACAAATCCTATGGCTTTGTACATTCTTAAAAGTACATGGCAAATATAATTAAACATTTTCTAAATGACTCAAAGTCCTCATGAACAACAACTATTTTACTCTCACAAGAGACTTTAGAGATCATCTGGTCCAACCCCTTTATTGTATGAAGAAAGAAACTAAGGCTCAAGGAGTCTTGCCACATTCTTTCTTTCTCAATCTCAGAAGCTTAGAGCATAAAGACTTGGGACCAGCTCTCTTTATTAAGCAGAAAGCCCACCTGGAAACAAGCTTTATATACATGGAGGCTCTTCAGAAGTTCAACCTTCTTTTATCCCTCCCTGGAGAAGTCTGTAGTTAAAGCTGAATCCTTTTAATTATTGAATGCAAAAGAAACTTGAGGAGGAAGCCTTAAGGAGGTTCAATGCAATTCTTGAAAAATATAAATTACAAAAAAAGTTGTCAATCTGTATCCATAAAGGGAACTTCCTCACCCAGGATTCCTCATACCAGTAAAAGAACAGTTCCATCTATCCATAAGTACAATAGTATATAACACTATTGAACATCCTTCTTTGGCTTTCTGAGAAATCACATAGTAGGCTCTACTTTAACCTCTCTAATCATTCCTTCTCTGTAATTTGGATAACTCTTTGTCTTTATTTTATTGTTGTTCAGTCATTTTCAGTCATGCCCAACTCCTCATGACCACATTTAGGATATTCTTGGCAGATATTAGAACATTTGCCATTTCCTTCTCTAACTCATTTTACAGATTAGGAAACCAAGGTAAACAGGGTAAAGTGACTTGCTCAGGGTCATACAGCTGGTAAATGTCTGATATGAATTGAGGAAAATCTCTTCCTTGTCCAGAACAAATTTTCTATCTACTGTATTACCTAGCCACCCAACCTCTTTATGTAGAAGTTCCCCAAAGGTTTGGCCTTGGATTTCCTATAGAAATTCATACATTCCCATAACTTAAAATATTATGCCTATGTGGATTATTACAGATATTCTGTGTTGCTATCCTAAGCCCCTATGAGATCAAAACATTCTAGATGTAGAGATTTAACCTTATTTCAACCTAATATTTTTCTTACACAAAACTTTAATAATATTTGTTATTTTAAATGATTTGTACTAATACAAGTTCATTCAGGTAATAGAAGTAATATTCAAATACACATCTTCAGACACCAAAGACTGCTAATTTTTATATAATACCTGCATCCTTCTAAGCTGCTGCTCTAATTTGGTATTACTTTAGAAACAAAATCCTAATGCTTGTTAGAATTGTGTGTGAAAAAAGGGATTCATAAGTCAAGTAGCTCAACATCACATCATTCCTGTTGCAGTGAAATGGCATACACATATGATTATTCTATTAGCCAGATATAAGTAAATGGGTGAATAAATTAATTAATAAAGGAGGGAGGGAGGAAAGGAAGGAATATGAGATAAAAGGAGAGAGGGAAGGATGAATGGAAAGAAGGAACAAAAGAGATGTATGGGAGGGAAGGAAGACTAGAAAGAGATAGGAAGATAAAAAGAGAAAGAGGGAAAGAAAGAAGGAGGGATGAAAAGGGGGGAGGAGAGAAAGAAGGAAGGAAGAAAGGAAGCAGGGAAGGAGGGAGTAAAGGACACCAGGAAAATGGGAGGGAAAGGGGAAAGAAAGGAGGAAAGGAAGATTTTTTACCAGATGTAGGGCCAGCTTCTCCTTCAGTGGAAACTATAAAAGTAAGAAATAAAATCCAATTTAAAGAAATGACATTGAGCATATCTTCATAGCCATCATAGTATCCCCATACTGACTAAATGATTTGGATCATTCTGGACCAAAAAAAAAATGATCTTTGTTTCCATTTTGGTTTGGATCTGGAAAATTTGATTACAAGCAGAAAGTTCTCAAAATATTATTTTCTTTACATTCATATTTTAAGTATTATTTTCTTTACTGTCATATTTACATACAGTGTTAATCCTTTGAAAAGAAAATATTTCTCATAGAAATATTGGAATAGAGAATCAACAGTAGCATGAAGGTGCCGGGAAGTAGCACCAAAGTCTGACCTTTTGTAGGCGTCACTTCCAAAGGTTCTAGAAAACAAAAAAAGTAAACTAAAGTCAAGTTCTACCTGGGCCACCTACTTTCCTCTGAGTGTAAAATCTCACCCCTCACCCTTTTCAGTGCCTCTGCCCAGGTGCTTCCCCACACCTGGAAATCCTCTCTTTTCTGCTTTTGCTTTTATTTTGAGGATCTAATCAAATACTCTCTCCTACAAGAGACTTTTCCTGATTTTATCAGTGTCTAGTGTTCATCCTTTAAGTAAATTTGCATTTATTTTGTAAATATTTCTAGTGCTTTCTCTCTATTGATTGTTACTAATTTATCTTGTTTGTAGTTTATTCTGAACATAGTTGCTTAAATATTATCTCCCTCATTAAAATGTAAACTCCTTAAGGGCAGATAAAATACCTTTTATCTTTCTAGTATCCCCAGAATTTAACTCCTTGCTTACCATGGTAAGCATCTGGTACATAGTAAGTGCTTAATATGTGTTTACCAACTGACAGGGATTAATGAATTGAACAGAATCAAAATTTTTCAGAAAATATTTCTAGATTTAGCACTAGCCAGGGAATCAAGAGATCTGGGTTGACTCCTGGCTCTGCTACTAACTTGCTATGTGACTTTGAACACTCACTGCCTCTTTGGGGGCCTCAGTTACCTCCTCAGAAAATGGGTTTGCACCATGCTTCCTTATAATCTCTTTTAGCTTTCATAGTCTTTGAAGTGTGAACATTTCTGCTGTCTGAAACTTTTTGAAAGAGAATTGCTGACAGTTTGAATGGCCTCTCTTAAAAACACAAAAGGAAAAAGCAAGATAAGACAATATTGTCACAATGAAGTGGATCCAAAACAAGATTTTATTTGTTGTCAGCAATGAGCATTTATTAAGATCCTACTGCATGCAGACCTCTGTACTGGAGTCTGCAGCTCAAACTAAATTTAGATAAAATATGGTTCTTATCCTTATGGAGCTTATAGGGGAATAGTAAGCAAACTCATACAATGATATTGCATGGTATTATTTGGTAAAATAAATGTCTTAGAAAGATGCAAACCATGGTAATAAAGTGCAATCTGAGGAGGAAAATATGAAAACTTCATGGGGAAGTAGTATTTGAGTTGTGCTTTAAAGAATAGGTCAGAATTCCTATGGTCGAGGAAGGACAAGGGGCATCCACAGTGGAAATGAAACACTGAGGTGAGGGGGAGAGGTGGAAAGTTCTTTTGTTATAGCTTGGTAAGTGTAGGATGAACTAATTTTTTTTCTAGGCCGAAAGCATTACCAGGCAAAGGAGTTGCTTCTGTTGAACTTGAAGCTGTAATTTAAAAAAAAAGACAGAATTAAATATTCTCTCCCAAAACTCAATAGTTAAAAATACTTCAAAAGTTGGTTTCAAGGTTTTACAGCATTTCTTAAATAGGCTATGTGCTAAATCTATAAGCAAAATAAAGCATTATTGCCTGTTTTTGAATATGTTTATTACATGGATTAAATAACATCTCCTGGAAATAGACATTAGGTCTTTCTTCTCCCATAGAAAGTGGCCTTACAAAAAAGTCCCACTGTTTTTAGTGAAGATCATATGGTTTGAACTAAAAATTATGGGTTTGTAGACAATGCTGGGTTCAATATTGGAAGAAGGCAGAGAATTGAGGAAAGAAAGGTTGGGATTGTTACATGTCTTCCCCAAATGCTTTTCAAGACACAGGAACAGGAGACATCAGTGGGTGAACACTGACAGCATCCAACATATTTCCTTGTAAGAAAGCACAGATTTTGCTTGGATTGAGCCAAAAAGTAATCCAATCCCTCTCAGCTACACTGAAAGCTATGCCTTGCAAATGGCAGGTGCTAAATTAATATTTATTTAATTGAGTTGAAAGGAGAACACACAAGGATTAGTTAAAACCAGTAAAAGAGGTATTACCAGGTGACGTGATCACTTTGGCTGAAGTTGTAAAAATGGAAAGAATCAAACTTAAATGGTGGCTTAAAAGGAAGCCTTTTAATTAAATTGTTATTTACTGTATGGCAACACTGAGCATTAAAAGTACAAAACACCTGGACATTAAATTGTACAACTCTGGTATTTCTTTCTTTTTTTTTCCTGAGGCAATTAGGGTTAAGTGATTTGTCCAGGATCACACAGCTAGGAAGTATTAAATGTCTGATACCAGATTTGAACACAGGTCCTCCTGACTTCAGGGCTGGTGCTCTGTCCACTACAACTCTGGTATTTCATGGGTGATTATCATATCAACTCAAATAGAACATCCAATCCAAGTATTCTTAACTTTATTGTGTCATAGGTCCCTTTGGCAGTCTGGTAAAGCCTACAGAGTCCTTTTCAGAATAATGTTTTAACATTTATACTAGAGAATATATAGGATTGCAAAGAAAATAAATTACATTTAAATAGTTATCAAATATATATATGTATATTTCAAAAGTTCCAGGACGTAGGTTAATTTGATGTAGATCAAATCATATCTTCAACAGGACCATCTATTAGAAAAATCCTGATATTGGAAAGAAAGAATCTTAGCTGGTCAATTAACAGAATTAATTCTATTACTAATATGATTGTATTATTTCATCCTTCTGGACCTTAGTGTTTTTGTCAAGTGAAATAGTAAGACCAGATAAGGTCCCTTTCAATTCATCTAACATACTTTGTCCTTTCCTTCAACACAAGTTTAAGGGAGAGCCCCAAAGCCATTATTTATTTGTACAACTATTTGCCTTTCCTCAATATTATATTTGAAAGGGTTTCTACCGTATTTAGGGATCTAATTAGGGTATGTGAGGTAGGAGTGGTGGACAGTGATCTAATAGAAAAAGAGAAGACATGGAAGCATTTGGGGAAACGTGATGTTTAATGCATCCCCAGATCAATCCTGAATGATCTTCTAGTGACATCTACTGCATGTCTTAAATAACAAATAATAACAACTAGCTCTGCTCCCAACAAAACAAAATCAAATCAGAATCCATTCTCACCACAGTTCCCTTATCAGAATGGAAATGCATGAGCAACTTCAGACACAAGAAACATTTATTACACAAATGACTTCCATTGGAGAGAAAAGTCAGTGACATTTTTTAAAATGAATATGAGTAACAGAGATTTACCAGTTGAAGGGTTCACTTCTGTGGAGGTTGAAGCTGTAGCAAAAGAGAGAACCAGGCTGAAATATCAGTGGGGGACAAAACAAAAACCTGAACATTTTCGTTCCCATAGACATTTCCATTGTAACTGAAACATTAAGTTATATTACAGCTATTTTTTTCCTATTGTGGGTTGGCACAAGAAATTAAATGGGAATTTTTGTTTTGTGGAAGCTGCAGATGATTCAGGAAAAAAGTTTAAAAACTCAGAAATGCATAAAATATATGTATTGTATTATATAACATCAACATATTTTGTCTCTTAATATCATAACAATTTGACATCTTTTCTAGCATGAAGGGCAAAAAATTTTATGTGGATTTTCCAGATTGTGGGAGCACTGTGACCCCAATTCTCATGATATGGAAGTTATAACTATAGTTATAAAACACAGTAAAGTTCTTGGTTAGCATAGTTAATTGTTACATGGATTTGGATATATTTTGAAAGACAAATTATGAAAAAAAAGTGTCCCCAAAGTCTTATTAAAAATTAATATTTTATAATTTAAAGATGTATAAGCTTTGGTAATTCAGAGAGGCATAAAACTACATTGGCTTTTGGTTCACCTTGCATAAGAGAGCAGGCTTAGAGCCGGAAAGATTGCTTCTGGCACACCTTGGCCATGTGGTTGACCCTCAGCAAGTCATGTCACCTGTTAGAACATGACTACTGAGCTTCTAAGCTGCAGAAAGGGCTGACCTGCATTGGGAAAGTGAGTTTCTTTATTTGGGACTTCCCTGAGCTAGTGAAATCACAGGTTCAGCCCTTTAATCCAAATGTTAGGTGCTCCTGGTTCAGATTTCTACCTTCTTCATATCACTAGAGGGCTTCACTATATTTCAAAATGGGAATTCATCTTATTTGCTAATAAATCGGGCATTAGACTGAGAACATTACCTGATGAAGAAGTTAATCCTGTTGAAAATGAAGTTGTTTCTGTGTGTAAAGAAAAAAAAAAACCCTGACATTAAACATTAAAACTGGGAGGGGTAGTGGGAAAGAGCCTTACTATTTGTTTTTATTTAGGATGCTGGTTTATCAGATTTGTAAGGAAAAAAGAAAAGTGGGTTCAAATTCAGCCCTTATTCTTGTATCATACCAGGTGTGATACAAAGGTAAGTGTTTTCATGCACAGAAAAATATTTACCTTTGTAATCTATTTTGATGATAATACCTTTTCTTGGGCTTATAAATTTTGTGATGCTCTTGGGCTCAAAATGGTACAATTTGGCCTGATTTGATGTGAGTCAAATGCAAAAAAGAAGTTAAATGCAAAAGAACATTTAAAACGGAAACCTAATTATTTCTGGATAAAACTAGAACCAATTTTAAATGGAAATGAGAAAATCTATGACGTGCAACTTAGACCAAAATGATTGCACAATTTACTCAAGTAAATAGCCAATTCAGTCAATCAATCAATTATTTATTTTTTCAGTAATACCATCAACAAAATTGGTTGAAATAATTGGGGCTTTACATCATACAGCTGATTGCTGATATCTATTTGTAATTCTTTTATTAGGGAAGGAGTTTGGGGATGTATTATAAACTCAGGTGAATAGGGACATAGCTAAAAGGAAAAATTCCTCTGACTCAGAGAATAGTGTTTTTTAGGTTATAAATCCTGACACACCATTTATGTGACCACAGACAAATCACTACTTGTCAGTGACTTAGGAAACCCTCTGATATTATACTAAGATGAACTCCCAATCTGCATTCATGAAGTTCTAGATTTCCATGATCCCTAATCCCTCTCCTCCCCATAAAAATTTTAAGAAACACTTGTTGAATGACTGAACAAGATGAAAGTGTAGTATAGCAAAAGGAATTTGCAGTTTTGTTATAACTGTCCTTTACATTGAAATCAATAATGGAAAGGCCAAAAACAAGAAAAGGAAATTAATGTCAAAATATGATGAATGATAGGTAGTCCACACATGTGAAAAGTAGCAGTAGTGGGGAATTTTAAAATTCTTACCTCAAGAAAATCCATGAAGAGATAAAAAATAATTTCTAGTAACTTCTTGGAAATAGTAATGGTTCATAATCTGATACCATAAAGGAGTGAAACTGCTTCATTAAATTGCACTTTCCAGATTACTGAATTTAATTCCTATATAACTGTATAATCCTAATTCTTTTAAACATTATTATTTCAGTTTCAGTTTCACAGAAAATTAAATCAAGTAAGGAGAGAGTGTCTGCATCAGGAATTGCATTGTGAGAAGCAAAATTATATGGTCATCCCTCCCTCCTTCCCTCCCTCCCTCCCTCCCTCCATCCATCCATCCATCCATCCATCCATCCATCCATCCATCCATCCATCCATTCATTCATGCTTCCTCTCAACCCCTTATCTACTTAATTGTTTTGTTTCTTACTAATATTTTGGATAGAAAAAGAGAATTAGCTTTATCTATTTATAACTTGGGCAATAGGCTGAGAACATTACCAGGTGAAGGGGTCAATCCTGTTGAGGATGAAGTTGGGTCTATGCATAAAGAAAAAAATGATAACGTTAAACTTAAAAACTTATAGAAAATAGAACTTTAGCACATGTTTTCATTTAGAAGTTACCTGTACATAGCTCTCTGTAATAGTGTCTGATTTTTAGCTAGTTAACTATATACAACATATCTATTTTATTATTTGTCAGGCACTATGCTAAGTGCTTTACAATTATTACCTCTTTTAATTTTCACAACAATCATCCCCATTTTACAGATAAGGAAACTGTGGCAGCAGAAATTAAGTTCCTTGCCCAGGGTCATAAAGTAGTAAATATCTCAAGCTGACTCTAGGCCCTGACTTGATCTATTGTACCACCTAGTTGCCTCTTATACTCAAAATCTTCAGTGGGTCTCTATTACCTCTAGGATAAAAGAAAAACTCTTCAGTTTGGTATTTAAAATCCTTCATAATCTGATTCTCTTCAACCTTTCAGATTTATTTCCTATTTGATTTATTCACCAAGAGGATTCTTTGTCCATTCAACTCTCATTCACCATTTCTCCTGTGATTATAATGTGGACTCCATGCTAGTGGAATTTTGCTTAGTTTTATAAATCTGTCCAGATTTCCTTGTTTTCCTTGCTAGTTCTCATGCATCCAACCTGCACATGTATTGACAACAAAGGCATTCTATGGCTCAGTCTTATTGTAGGAAGCAAGAATTCAAGACTAAAACACTTACCAGGTGAAGTTGCTTCTTCTGTGATTAAGCCTGAAATTGTAAAAAGACAACTTAGGTAAAAACAAACTCCTATCTTTACTCCCCCCCCATATTACATTTTAAATTATAGTTTAATTTACATAATTTAATATATAAATAGTATAGTTTATAATTTACAATTATAGTTTAATTATATTTTAAATTATAGTTTAATTTACAATAAAGGCCTATATTTTAGTGATATTGACATAAGCATTGACAAGAAAAGTGGAGAGGCCTGGATTCATGCCCTGTCTCTGGCCAATCTGGCCAATACTTACCAATCAAATAATCTGTGTGATCCTGGGCAGGTCATAGCCTCTGAATATCCTATCTAGTCAACTCTCTTAAATTCTAAGTTGCAGAGAAGGTACTGCTTTACATTGGAGGAAGGGAGTTTCTTCATTTGGGAGGTCATTTTGCCAATAAAAATCACAGATGCAGTACCTATCCTTAATTTCAGATACAAGATGTTTTTAAAATGAAAAAAAACTTTTCTTAAATGAAAACATAAAAAGGAAGAGAGAATTATTAAGTCAGACTCAGGGCTTTTAAAATTCATTCTCAATCCAAATCTTTGAGTAACTGGTAAATATATTTCTAGTCAAGTACAAATTGAATTGCTACTCTTTTAATTCTGCTCTCATCCAGATTACAATTCTTATTTTTATTTGTCCTTCATTCTCAAAGAGGACCCTGACTTCAGGGAGGGGATGCTATGACATACAACTGAATTAAGTGAGGGGAGGCTGTGCAAGGTCACCTGCCTTATTTTCCCCTCTAGAGCCAGCTGGATCTAGTGGGCAGGTATAAATCAAGACAACTGGAGTACAACTTTATTGGCATCTAGATGGCACAGTAGTCAGAGTACCGGGACCTGAACTTAGGAAGACTCATTTTCCTGAGTTTCAATCTGGCCCCAGACCCTTCCTAGTTGTGTGTCCCTGGACAAGTCACTTAACCTTGTTTGCCCCAGTTTCTTCATCTGTAAAAAAGTTTTGGAGAAGGAAATGGTAATCCTGTCTAGTGTTTTTGCCAAGAAAGCCCCAAATAGGGTTATGAAGAGTCACAAACAATTAAAAAAGACCAAATAATATTCAAAAGAACTTTATGTTGTAGTTCTATGCCTTATGGAATTTTTGTCCCCACAATATTATAGACTAAAATAATAAGTTCAAGATGGAATTGAGTGAATTAATGGATTATAAAGCCATAGTGGAGACATTAATAAATCCAAGGAACTAAAGATGTCTGGATATCATTTCCAATTTTTTTCTTTGGCATGAAGAACCATACCAAATCCATAAGACATCCTCCAGTGTTATGAGGAACTTAAAGGGCCAGATATTTTTTTATTATTATTACTTGATAAGACCTCAATAATTGAGAGTTGTTTGATACATTCCTTGATTGAGCCAGTCCACCATCAAGTTGGGTTAGTCTTCTTGAGATACTCCTCTCCATCTTTAGCTAGACTGGTCCTCAGAAACCCAGCAATGTCAATTACAAGGATGTTGCTTCCCTTTGCTCTGCTTTTTGACAGAGATGCAAATGAGCAGCAGGAAGGAGAGAAAGTCCAGGTAAACTCCTAGCTAGGTAAACTAAATAAAAATAAATACTTTGTCCGGAAAAGTTGTCTTCCAGAATTTGGAGGGACTAGCATGATAATTAATTCTAATGCCCTTACTTTGAAGACACTGATCCTAAGAAAGATGAAGTTTCATTATTGTTTTCCAGTTATGTCTGACTTTCCATGACCCCATTTAGGGCTTTCTTGGCAAACATATTGGAATGGTTTGCTATTTCCTCCTCCAGCTCATTTTTACAGATGAGGAACTAAGGCAAAGAGGGTTTAAGTGACTTGGTCAGGATCACATAATTAATAAATGTCTGAGTCCAAATTTGAACTGACATACTGACTTTCAGCCTGGCACTTTACCTCACTCCCTAGTTGCCCAGAAAGATGAAAAGAATTCTCTGATATTACACATCCAGTCAATGGCAGAACTGGTCCTCTGAATTCCATTTTAATGCTTTTTCCATCAAAGTTCATAAAATCATTAAGGGATTGGGAAAGGACTTGTTTCTCAAATTTCAGAATATCAAACTATTTACTTTCTGAAGTTTGAGAGAGGCGATTTTATGAGTGACTAAAGAATAATATACTTAGCTTATTTTCAGAGAAATGCTTTTTTATATAGTGGTAGGGAAATGGAGAAATTATGTGCCTTGCAGAGAGCAAATGTTCAATAAATAGTGGCTAATTTAATATGAATTAGACATGAACATTACTTTTCCTTAATCAAGCATTCTGTGACATGTCTATATTTCCCAAAGCAAAACCTAAGAGCAAAACCAAAAACAGTTACCAGATAATGCGGTCACTTCTGTGGTTGATGCTGAAATAGCAAAAAGTCAGTGTAAATAAAATCTATACCCTATGTTTTGATTTGTTTTCGCTTAAAAGACATATATTTTGATTATATTAAACAAAGCATAAAATTTGATTTTCAAAGTTGACAATTTAAAAAAAATGAAATTATCAATTGGACAGGGAAATACTAAGACAAAGGTTAAGAAATTTTCTTATTTGTTTGTGAAAAGTTATAAAATATCTTCAGTAATAACAGAAATTCATTTAGAACCTGGGAGGTTGTCTAAATCAGGTAGACATGAAATGTTAAGATGACAATATAAATAAATTACATAGCCACAGTAATAATAGTACACAAGGGTGAGTAGCATGAATGATAGACATTTACATAGAATTCAAAAAATTAATTTCAACTAATTGTTTCCAACTTCCCACCCACCAGAAATGCAAATGAGGATGAGAATGGTCAGTCATGCGTTGCCTGTCAATTCCTATTCGATTATATGTTTTGAAAGAAAAATGATTGAGTAGCACAGGGGAAGCACAAAGTTAAATTAATTGAAAAAAGAAACAATTTTGCTTGAAAATTCAGAATGTCAGGTAAGTAAGAGACCTTAGAGTTCATCTACATGAATTCTTTTTTAAAAATTTTTTTTATCTACATGAATTCTTTGAGATTATAGATGAGAGAACTATGACTGAGGAAAATGAAATAGTTTGTCTAAGGTCCTGTAGACAATCAGTGGCAAAACTGAGACTTGAATCTATTTCTTGATTTTTGCTCCTGAACTCTACCTGTCAGAGTTTACAAAATAATGAAAGGTAAGTGAAAAGTAACAAGGACTTGTTCACCCAATTCCAGAATATCTGAATTAAGTATTAACTTCTTTTTTGTAAATGAAAGCTTTTTGTTAGGTATTAGCTTCTGAAGCCAAGAAGGAAGAAATTTATTAGAGGTGAAAGAAAGTTAAATATTTAATGTGATTTATATGATTTCAGATAATATTTACCCATACTGTTTGAACAGTGCTCATTAAATAATGGTTGATTTAATTTGAATTAGGCATAAAAACCATTCCTTCTAAACAAATAAGGCTTGTCTACATTCCATAAAACAAGAAAGCCTTAAAAAAAGTTACCAGGAGAAGTATTCACTTCCGTGCTTGATGCTGAAATGACAAAAAAGAAACTATCAATAAAAATTTATATCTCCAGGGAACAGAAGGTTGAAAGTTTGTATAATTTTCATTTATATAATGTGTTTCAGACATATTTAAAATGGACGAAAGTAAAACATAAAACATTAGAAAGTTTTTCTTAAACAAAATTGTAGAGAATGAGAAATCCCAAGGCAGAGAGTTTTCATTTTGATTGCAAAATCCCACCAGATTATTATTTCTGACAAACCAGTGAAAATATTTCTAGCCATGACATAATAGAAATAGTGAATATTTTTAGTTCAGCACCAATAACACATAAAGTAGTGTTTTGATATTCTGGTTTAGGAATCAAGGAAAATAAATAAACTCAAGAAATTTACTTCACAGATAACATATCTATAATAGAGACAATACTTAATGAAGAGAGTTGATTTCCTGGGAAATGTCCCTGAATTTTCTTTTTGTCATGGAGAGGAGATACTATATTTTATAACAAAATAATCTTTGATGTTATTTTGAGGAATTAAATTGAATCGACCATTAGCTAGTGTGGTACTTAATGACCTTTATCTAACATAGTTAATTGAGGAATTCTTTGGTCATAAATTCAAAACCATATGTTAAGTCTGTTGGTGACAAATATCTTGATATTTAGTTGGGCTAGTCCTTTGAAAGTAAGCATTGATTGTTCTTCAAATTGTATCTTAACATCACTTTCTGTCTTTGGAGGTGGAAAGCCTTGTGGTACCTTTTAACAGAAATTTGACACAGCAGGGAGAAAGAGAAATCTGAATAGGATATAATTTGGATAGACTGAATAGAATAACTTCATTTTGAAAATCATAGCATATTTGAGATAAAAGAGATCCTATTGACAATCTACTCCATCTATCAATAAAAAAAGCATTTATAAAACATCACCTGTATGCCCAGCACTGTATTCGGTGATAGGGATACAAATAAAAAGAATAAAACAGTCCCAACTCTCAAGGAAATAGTATTTGAATGATGTACAATAATACAGACAAAATAATTACAAAGAATTCATTTATGCAAAATAAGGTAATTTGGGAAGTAACAGTCTGATAGATCAGGAAAGGATGTATAGAGGACATGGTGCTTGACTATCTATGCCTTGGAGGAAGAGAGGGATTATATAAGCTAGAGAGAGGAGAAATTGCATTTTAGGAATAGAAAATGGCCAGTGTAAAGACATGGGAGTTGGAGGTATAGAGTTGTATGTGAAGAATGGAAAGAAGGTCAGTATGGTTGGACTGCAGAGTATGGAAGGGAGAGTTATATGCAGTGGTGCTGGAAAGATAGAATGAAGGCAATGCAAGAAAAATACGAAAAGAGAAAGGAGGCACAAAATACTGAGGAAAACACCTTAAAATCAGTATTAGCCAAATGATAAAAGAATTACAAAAATACTGAAAAAAATAACTCTTTAGAAATTAGAATTGGTCAAATGGAAGCTAATGACTCCAAGAGACATCAAGAAACAATAAAGTCAAAAAACTAAAATCAATGGAAGAAATTGTGAAATATAGGGGAAATGACTGATGTGAAAAATAGATTGAGAAGAGTTAATGAGTTATTAAGCTACAATCATTCTGAAAAACAATTTGGAAATATGCTCAAAGTGCTACAACTTTTATCCTAGCAACTCTGGTAGTAGGTCTGCTAGTAGTAGGAAACCTACATTTCCACATTAGTCATGTCCAAAAATAAAAAATGCTAGATAAATAAAGGAAAAATATTCTTCATTGATGGGCTGCAGTTTCCAATTCTATGCCAGAAATAAAAAGCTGCAATAAATACTTTTCTAAATGTAAGTTTTTTTCTCTTTTTCTTTGATCTCTTTGGGGTATAGTCCTACTAGCAGAATTGCTAAGATAGAAGTTGTAGCACTTTGAGCATAATTCCAAATTGTTTTTCAGAATGAAATGTACTCTGAGTCCATTAGTTCTTTCTTTGGAGGTGGAAAGTCTTTTATATCCTGAGACCTTGGAGCTGAGGTAAATCAGTGCATTGATCAGAGTTACTAACTCTATTACAGCTGATTATATTTACAATATTTCAATTCCCGAGGACAATGTTTTCCTGATTCTACTCACTTCATTTTGTATCAGTTATGATACAATGAGTTTTCTCAGATTTTCTTGAAACTATACCCTTAATCATTTCTTACAGCACAATAAGTTATGACATGAATGTGCTGTAAGAAATTTGAACTCAGAATACAGAGTGAAGAATATTTTTTCTTTTATTTTTCTTGCATTTTTATTTTTGAGCATGACTAATGTGGAAATGTTTTCCATGACTTCATATGCATAATGGGGACTGTATTATTTGTCTTCTATGGGTGGGGATAGTGGAAGGAGGGAGAGAATTTGGAAAAATAAAATAAAAAATTATTGAACAACCTGAAAAATATGATAGAAAAAGAGCCTAGATATCATATCTTAAGAAATTATAAAGAATTTACTATATATCAGATTAGGCTAAGTGTGATGGATATAAAGAAAGCAGACCCTGCTCTCAAAGAGCTTCCATTCTAATAGAGATTTCTAAAGGACTAAATACATAGCAGATTTATACAGAGTAAATGAAGATAATTTGAGTAAATGAAGATAATTTGAAGGGGGAAAACATTTGAATTGCAACCAGGGCATGAGGAAAAGTCCTTTGTAGAGGATGGGATTTGAGAACTGAGTCCTAAAGGAAGCCAGGGAAATGAAGAAGTCAAAGTAAGGAGTCAGAGCATTCCAGGAATGGAGGACAGATAATGCAAAGATGGGTGGGGGGAAGTAAAGTGTCCCATTCAAGATTTGCAGGTAAGTCAATGTATCTGGATCATAGAATATGCAGAAGGGAGTAAGGTGTAAGAGTCTGGAAAAGAGAATGAAGAATAAGGAAAAGTTGAATGAAAGGTTATAGTCAGAAAAGTGAAAGTTGGAGTTTTTGATTAAGGAAATGGAAAACTTGTAAGTAATTGTGAGATCCATTGTGTAGCCATCCCAGTGTGTGACTGAGGGAGAAACAGAGGTGGAGGATAAGGCTCATGTAGATGAAGTGTACAGTAATTCAAGTTCACTTAGTCGGGAAAGAAGTGGTTTCCAAACTCCCAGTTCTGTATATTCTCCAATAAAGTTTTCACAGTCATAAAGAGTATTAGAAGAGACTTGTCCACCACAATCTAGAATTTTAGAAATAGGACTTACCCTCTTAAACTTTGAAGGGAAAAATTTATGAGAAATGGAAAAAAGTACAATATTTGACTTGAGTTTAGAGACTTACTTTTATGTAAGGGTGGGGAATATATAGATAGTAGGTGCCTGTGACCTCTCAGAAAGAACTGGTATTCAGTAATTATGGGTTGTTATAAACATCATTATCTCTAAAGAGCCACGACATTTTGTGACATCTGAATTCCATAAAGTTAGAATAAAGTGACAAAAAGTTACCTGGTGAAGTGGTCTCTTCTAAAGTTGATGCTGAAATTGGACACAAAACATTGTAAATAGAATCTATATCCAATCACTGACAAATAAGAAGTTTAAGAATTATATTTGCATTTAGAAAGTTTCATGAATTCAATTTTAGATATGTTGGGACATGCAGTTGAGATGTCATTGGAGATCAGAGGGAAGTTAAGGCTGAATAAGTAAACATGAAGTCACATCTTCAGTCATATCAAACAAAGATACAAAATATAGGCTTCTAAAATCATGAAAAATCACTATCATCCTCCAAATTCCATAATGTTAGTACTAGAGTTTATTTTTGAAGCTCAGAAGAGACAAGTTTACAAGAGTTTAAAGATGTAAGATGTTAAGCTTGCCTTTGAGACTCATATCTAGCAGTAGGGGAATGGAGAAAATATGTGCTCAGGGGCTTCAAAAAAGTAGGAATTCAATTAATATTGATTGAATTAATTAGAATCAGAGTTAAGCACCAACCCTCTCAATAACCAAGTCATTCGGTGGTATGTCTCAATTTCAGAAAGCAAAACAAAAATCAGCAGCAGAACAGTGGATAGAGCACCAGCCCTGAAGTCAGGAAGACCTGAATTTAAATCTGACCTCAGACACTTAGCCTAGCTGTATGACCTTGGGCAAGTCACTTAACCTCAATTGCCTCTAAAAGAGAGAGAGAGAGAGAGAAAGAGAGAGAGAGAGAGAGAGAGAGATAGAGAGAGAGAGAGAGAGATAGAGAGAGAGAAGAGAGAGAGAGATAGAGAGAGAGAAGAGAGAGAGAGAGAGAGAGAGAGAGAGAGAGAGAGAGAGAGAGAGAGAGAGAGAGAGAGGAGAGAGAGAGAGAAATCAGCAGCAGAAACTTACCAGATGAAGTGATCATATCAGTGGTTGAAGCTAAAATAAAAGATAATAGTGAAAATCAAACCCAAATTACAGTTTCAAGAAGCAAGACTTTTAGGAATTAAATTTTATTTATACGGTTTGCATTTCAAATATGCTAAGAATAAATACAAAAGGTTGGGTTCTAAAATGGAAAACTAAAAAATTGGAAGTATTTCTTGGACAAAATACTGAATTAGAATCAGAGAAATTATAGGGCAGAGTGGGAATTTTTCTGTAGTTATAAAGTATTTTGTCTTTGATATATGAAAATACTTCGTCATAACAAAACTACAATTAGAAACTGATCTTTCTCTTGTTTTGTCACTATCATATAAAATAATATTTTGATACTTTGGGCTTAGGTGACATAAAAAATAAATTGATTGAAGATAGAAAGGCAAATTCATAAATGATAGAGTTATATGGGAAAGATGGACATGAATTGGGGGCTAATGCTGTCTGGGGACCATCCCTAAATTTTGTGTCTGTGTAAAACTATCATGTTTTACATCAAAATATTCCTTAGTGCCATTTAAAAGGGAAAAGGGATTAAATAGAATGAATCTTAGGCAATGTGGCACTTAATTGTCTACATATAATAGAGTTGATTTAAGAATCTTTCAATACTGTTAACTCAAACCAAGTAATCAGCTAACTGGTGAAGAACTTCTCCCTCTTAAGTTATGCCAGTTCCCTGAAAACAGATATTGTCTGTTACTCCCACTGTACTTCAAATAACTTTCTGTTGTACTCAAATTCTTGACAAAAATCTGACAGGCCAAAAGAAAGAGAAGCTGAATAAGTAAAAAATTGGATAGCCTAAATAAAAAGATCTTATCAATCTGAAAATCATAGCATGTAAAAGATAGAAGATACCATAGTGATAATCAACTTTAATTATTAATAAATAAATATTTATCATTTTATTTTCAATATATCCTGCATATAATTTGTACATAGTTGTTTGCATGTAATCTCTCTCATAATACTGTGTATGAAGGAAATGACTGTTTTTAGCCTTTGTTTGAATCTCAATGATTAGTACAGTGTTTGGCAAATAGTAGATGCTTAATAAATCATTTATTAATTGAGCACCTACTATGTGTCAGGTATTGTATCAGATGCTGAAGATACAAACATAGAATCATGAAATAATTCTTATTCTCAAGAAGTTTACATTCAAATGGAGAGATAAAAATTATATATATGTGTATAAACAGAATAAAAAGTATAAATCCAAGTAATTGGGAAAAAAGATATTAGCAGTTGTTGGACTAAGGGAAAGTTTCACGTAGGTCATGTTTGGATAGCATCTTGAAGGAAAGGAGATGAGAAGGTGAGAAGAGAATACATTGTAGGCACAAAGCATAACCACAGAAATGGGAAATGGAATCCCTTCTAGGAGAAATAGAAAAAAAAAGCCAATTTTGCCAGATTTAGTGTGATCATATATAATGAGCTAGAAAAATAGATTGGTACAAGGTTGTGAAGTGCTATAAAACCTGAAAAGAAATGTTTGTATTTTATTCTAGCATCAATTGATTGAAGAGGAGGAAAAGACACTTGCAGAAGGTGACATTTAGAATGAACCTGGAAGGAAATCGAAGAGATGATGAGGCTGAGATGAGGGGCAGAGCATTCCAGGTTTGGAGATTAGGGAGTGCAAATGCAATGAGATGACAGACAGAGAGTCCCATTCAATGTGAATGGGTCACAGAGTATATAGAGGGAATAAGGTGTAAGAAACTGGAAAAGAGAGAACCAATAGGGCTTGGGAGGGTTGAGGCAGAGGGAGTTGGAATGATCAGTTATAGTCAGAAAGTTAAATGTCAGAGTTTTTAAATAAGGGAGTAGAAGACTTCTGAGCAATTGTTATTCCAGTTTGCAACCATTTAATTGAATGATGAATGAGGAAATGATGAAGAAATTGAGGTTCATTAGGCTGAAGTCATTTATACAAGGTCACAAAAGTCAGGAGAAGAACTGGTTTTCTATTTCTCAGTTTTTTTTTTCTTTTTGCTGAGGTAATTGAGGTTAAGTGACTTGCCTAGTGTCACACAGCTAGGGAGTGTTAGGTGTCTGAGACCAGATTTGAACTCAGGTCCTCCTGACTTTAGGGCTGGTGCTCTATCCACTGCACTACCTAGCTGCCCCATCAGTTTTGTGTTCTTAATATTAAAGTTTATAAAATCATGAAGAGTATTCAAAGGGACCCATTCACGATGATTTGTATTACTAGAGGTAAGAACTGTCTCCTTAAGCCTTGCAGAGGCAAGGTAGTGAGAAATTATTTGATTTAAGAGGAAAGTTTATAAATAGAAAACAAGGAAACTACATTCCCATGGACTTGCAAAGAGATGAAATGCCTGATAATTTTGGTTTGATTTAATTTTAAATAGATACAAACACCATTCACTTTTAATAACCAAGACATTTTATGCTATATCTACACTTCATAAAGCAAGAAATCAGAAAGAAAAATAATTACCAGATGAAATGATTGCTTCTGTGTTTGATTCTGAAAATCAAAACAAAAACAAAATCCCCAAAATTCAGTGTTAATAAAATTTACGTTCCATAATTGATGAACCGCTATATTATAATTGTACTTTCATTTATAAGGTTTATACTTTAATCATGTTAGATAAAAGACATAAAATGCACACTTTAAAATGTCAAGGAGAAAGTAGGATTTCCTCCTTCAAATAATAAGATAAAGAAATACTTAGGCAGTGAGTAAGAAATTTTCTTGTTTGTGAAGCTTTATAGTTGACTCTTATGTTTGAGTGATAAGAGAAAGTATGTATTGCAATGACAGAAATTAAATTAGAGAGAGCCTCCATAAACTCATCTGACAGATAGATCCTTAAAGTGTAGAGATGACAACACAAGAAACTTTCAAGTAGGCAATGGAATAACAGGTATAGCATAATTGAAGACATTCACAAATTATTCCAAAAGTTCATGGAAGCCTGTTACCTCACCCACTAAAACTGCAAAGGAGGAGCAGAATTTTAAAATTCATAGTTCACATCGCTTAATTTTTAAATTCTTCCTTTTGACAAAGTAGTGAATTTGTAGTAGTAAGGAAAAGATGTCTAAAATATCCACAAATTAGATTGACTGGAAATTACATCTCTTCAGTCTAATCAGAGTATTAAGAGACCCTGGAGACTGACTAGTCCCAATTCCTTCACTGTATATCGGAGGGATCTTGGGCCTATAAGATGAGAAAGCTTGCCCCAGGTTCCTTAATCAAATAATAGTAGACATGTTTTGTATAATAGTGGGGAAATGGAGAACCTACACTAGAACATAGTTCTAAGAATGGCAGAAATTCAATTAGAAAGGAAGAGCTTTAAGTCATGCGCTTATATAGATGATAGATCCTAAAAGTGTAGAGATGAAAGTACAAGAAGCAAGAAAAATGTACAATAAATATTGGTTGATTTAATTTAAATTGGATACAAACATCATTTCTTTTCAAGAACTAAGGGATTCTGTAGCATGTCTGCTTTTCAAAAAATAAGAGAGAACCAAAAATCAAAGCAAAACAGAAACAATTACCAGATGAAGAGGTAACTTCTGTGGTAGATGCTGAAATTGTAAAAATCCAGCATAAGTAAAATTTATATTCCTTCTTTGGTGAACAAGAATTTTCATAGTAATTTTTTTCTACAAAATTTATTCTTCAGTCATACCAAGCACAGATACATGATGCTAGCTTCCAAAAAGGAAATTGAAAAAATGGAAGTTTTCCCTCTCAAATAAAATATGAAATGTACCAAGAAATACTAATGCCAAGAGCCAGAATTTTTTGTTTCTGAAAAATGATCATAGAGTTATATTTTTGACAAACTAGTGAAACTGTTTCCCATTCTTCAATAATAAAGCTTGTCTGGTGGCATGTCATTACTATTTTAACTGGTAATATTATACTCTGGATTCTGACCTCATGGAAAATTAGATTCACAATATATATATCTTTGGGTGCCATTTATCTGTGTGGTACTTTATGAACCCTTGAAAAACTGAGAGATGGTTGATGAATTTTTTGGTGATGGCAACCCACCACCAAATTGACAGTCTATTAGGGATGAGCCTTTCTATTGGTCCTCAGAAAGCAGATATTGTCTTCTTGTTAGAACTGCTTAATATAACTTCTGTTTTCTCTGAATTGACAGAATGAGCAGTAAGAAAAACAGATGTTATACATCATCAATTAGACAGCATGAACAAAAAAACTTCTTCATCCTGAAAATTAACTGTTTCTGAGCTGGTAACGTGCTCTAACTTACTCATGAGGAAGCTGAGTGCCAAAAAAAAATGATTTATCCAAGATCAAACAGCCCATAATGGCAAAATTGACTCTAGAGTCCAAGTGTTTTGACACATATTTCAGTACTCTTTCCATCAAAATTTGTACAATTATTAAGAAATAATATCATTCCCCCAATTCTATAATATGAGTTAGAGTTTACCTTATGCAACTCTAAAGAGGCAAGTTTTTGAAAGATTGAAGAATGGAATATTATTACCTTGCTTTCAGAGACCTGCTTGTATGTATGAGAATGGAGGAAGTGTCTCATTAGATAGTAAACTCCTTGAAAGCAGGGATTGTTGTTTGCCTTTATTTGTATTCCCAGTGCTTGGCACAAAGGAAGCCCTTAATAAAGGCTTATTGATTAACTGACTGATGTGTTACATGCCTGGCAGAGAGCAGGTAAACAATAATCATGCTTTTGTTTCATTTGATTTACATTTAATATTCTAACTGTAATTACCAGACAGGATGGTCACTTCTGTAGTTGAAGCTGAAATCACAAAAAGAGAGCATAAATTAAACCTCAATTCCATTTTAAAGAGAATAAGAAATCTTAAGGGTACATTTTCATTTATACTAAATTTAAATATTTAATATTATTTAAATCACTGCTATATTTTAAACCAAGAAATAAAATATTGATTTCTTAAATGGAAAATTAAAGATAGAGAAAGTTTCTCCTATGAAAATATAAAATAATGAGGAATACAGAGATCAAGGATGAATTTCTCTATTTTATGTGTTTGAAGTCATCCCAGTCTCTGAAGGATGAGAGACAGTTTTCATAGGAATGTCATACATAATAAGATAGAGCCATCTATTCACACACTTATGTTGATGATTTCTTAAAGTATAAAAATGATAATATGATCAACTCCCAAATACTTAATGGATTAATAGTATTACATGAATAATTATATTCATTGATAATCTCAAAAAATAACTTCAACCAATTGCTATAAATTCCTCATTAACTAGAATTGAAAATATTAGCAATAACATTAGCCAACATACACATATGTTATACATACATGCATATACATAGGTACCCACATTAAGTGGATAAGGTGCTATTCACATATTATCTCATTTGATTCTTGCATCAGCTTTCTGAGGTACATGTTCTTAATTCCCATTTTACAAATTAATTTTACAAATGAAGAAATAAAGGTTGAAAGAGATTGTGCCTTGCCCAGTTACACAGGTGGAAAGTATGTCATCATTTGAACTTAAGTATTCACGATTCCATATCTCTATGCACTGTACTATTTACCAACATCCGAAATTCATATCATATTTGTCAGCTATACATAGCACATGATTTTAATTTTTCTTCCATCTTTTGACAGAGAAATGAGTAAGAAGGAGGGAACAACTTAAAATGTTCATAGATAAGATAGACTGACAGGAAGTAAACTCATTGGTCTAAAATATCACAGAATAATGGAATTTTAAAAGGATGCTGATATTGAATCCAACTCTCATTTCATGGGAATGAAATCATTTGTCAAACCTCTGATATATAGTATTCTCAGATGCATAAATCTGAGACATGATGATTTTCTTCAGATCAAACACACTTATTAAGTTTATAAAATCATGGAGGTTATAAGAAGAGCAAAGATAATCTTGTTTACCAAACTCCCTAATATTAGAAGTAGGGCTTATCAACTTTGATGCTGGAATGAAATTATGAAAATTATGAAAGATCAAAGAAACTAGGATTTTTCATTTGTCTTGAGAAACATGCCTGTAGAATATGGTGAAGAAATGGGAAACCATGTGTCCAGTGGGAACAGTTGGTCAACAGATATTATTTGACTGAATTTGAATTAAATTTAAACACATTGCTTCTGAATAATCAAGTCATTCTGTGGCATGTCCATATTTCACAAAGCAAAAAAAAACTTTGCAATTACCAGATGAAGTAATCATTTCTGTGGTTGATGCTGAAATCAGAAAAAGACAGCATAAATCAAATCAAATAGCATCTTTATGGACAAAATATTTATGAGTCATATCTTCTTTC
Organism: Myrmecobius fasciatus; assembly: GCA_023553655.1. Classification (NCBI taxonomy): domain Eukaryota; kingdom Metazoa; phylum Chordata; class Mammalia; order Dasyuromorphia; family Myrmecobiidae; genus Myrmecobius; species Myrmecobius fasciatus. The sequence goes on along the minus strand of JAJPUD010003172.1, from coordinate 46,995 downwards.
ATATTTTTTGTGTCTTAGATATGCTAAACACAGAAACAATATATATGGCCCATAAGTGGAAAATCAAAAATAGTAAAGTTTTTCTTAAATCATGAAGTAAGAATAGAGAAATCCTGAGGCAGAGAGGAAATTCTTTTGCTTTTTTTGATAAAGCATCAGAGTCTTATCTGTGGTCTTTGACTATAGATTATTTTAGCCATAGTATAATGTTAATAGAAATAGTGATCTTTCTCTAGTTAATCTTCAATACGTTAAGCATATTTTTGTACTTTTTTGAAAACTTAGATACCATGGAAAATACATTGACTTAGGATTGGGTATTGGGCAAATCCATGGATAATAGACACATAATAGAGATATCGATAATCAAAGGAGCTACGGTTATCTATGGAACAATTTTCTTTTTTCCTAGAAGGAAACTACCATATTTTCCCAAAAAATATTCCTTAATATTATTCAAAGGATTTAAGTTTAGCAGACAATTAGTATGGCTCTTAATTGTCTATATATGTAGTATTCCAAAACTCTAGTGTAATGTCAAGTTCTTGCTTCTTCAGATATAAATTTGAAGCAGACTTTTAAAAAAATGAATTTTAAGGTTCTTTTAAGCTCATATAACTTTGTGAAATTTGAGTAATACATTTTAGTGTTAATTTTAAAAGTATATGACACCCTGCCATTTTGTATCATGTGAGTGATATTTGCTATATGACACTTTTCAATACTTGCACCTCACTAGAGGAAATCCTCTTGCTTGAGCATTTTTTATCAGATCACATCAAAAACATTATGTAGCATTGGCATTTGGATGATCTTAAAGCTAGCTTGACAAATCAGCATCAATAATTGATAAAATTTTTTATATTTAAAAATTTATTAAAATATGGATGATGGTTATATTGAAGTTCAATGATAAACACATAATTATATAAAAATTTAATTGATCTTTCCAATGTTCCTTTTTGTAAATTTGTAGCATTTATTTTCTGAAGTTATTAAAGCTTAAAACTATGTTCAGCTCAAACACCATTATGCTCTCAGGAAAAGTGAGTCAAGAGAAAAGTCATCATTTTGGAAACTTCAACAACTTTGAGACTCACATTTTATTAATCTCCTCAGTAGCCTGTGTTCTTTCTGATTGGTGGGTGAAGTGCAGAGCAAATACTGCACTCAAAGTCTCCATTTAAAAAAGCTCAGAAAGCCAGTAAACTCATTTCCCATCCATTGGACTCTGGATTTTATTCCACCATCATCATGTCCCTGAGATGGGTACTTTCTCCCCTCTCCTTCCAAGTATTTCTCCCCTTTTTACTTTCCATTTTGTGTGATATCTTCCTCCATTAGATTATAAATTCCTAGAGAGCAAGGGTGTCTTTTTTATTTGTATCACTCACCACTTATTGGGTTGTGTCAACACAATTCTTGACATATAGTAGACTTTAATAAATGTTTATTGAATTGAGTAGAAAAGCAGTAAGACTTTGGGAAAACCCTTTATAATAGAGTTAATTGATGAATTCTTTGTTCATGGCAACTCAAAACCAAATGATCATTGCATGGATTAATAAATCTCGCTATACTTGACAAACTTTTTCTAAAAGTAAATATCAGCCTCATCAGCACTATATCTCTATGTATATGTATATATATATGAAATACATATTTAAGCATATATCAGAATTTTAATTTGAGCACACAAATGAAAACTTAGCACTAAGCACATTTAAATGACACAGCGTGATAAAAATAGCAGAGAACAAACACAAATGAAAAAAAAAAACCAAAATCTTAAAAAGAGCTATACCTAAATGAAAATTCAACATTCATTAGTGATTCCTCTTCTGTTTTGACTGACACTCAATGGGAAAAATTTTAAATCATGACTCTTCTGAAAAGATTTCAACACCAAAATTGTACTTTTGGTTTGTTTGAGATTGACTTGTTAACCATTTAAAAAGTGTATAGTAGGGGCAGCTAGGGGGCCCAGTGGATAGAGCACTAGCCCTGAAGTCACTTAATATTTCTTATCTGTGTGACCTTAGGCAAGTCACTTAACCCCAATTGCCTCAGCAAAAAAAAAAAAAGAAAAAAAAGTATATAGTATAGATTTGTCAGAATTCCCTAAATTGAACTCAACTGTGCCTTCACATCTCTTCCTGTTTTCTTCAAATTTGACAATCCAGAGGAAATATTATATGTTATGAAAAAATCTGAACAAGTCATAATTTGGTTAAGATGAATAAAATATTTCAAAATCTAAAAATCCAAGTATATCAGAGATGGAAGAGATTCCAGTGATAATCTACTGAAATCATATATAAACAAGCATTTAGTAAACAGCTACAGTCTGCCTGGCACCGTGCTAGGTGCTGAAATGCAAACAAAAAATAAAACAACAACAACAACCTTCCCCTCCCCCCCAAAAAAACCAAGCCAAAACAAAAACTAGAAATAATCCCTATGTTTAAGGAATTTACAATCTAATGGGAGACAAATTCATATAGGCATATATGCAAGATAACATAAAGAGAACAAATACAAATAAATATAAGATAATCTTATAAATAAAAAGCAGTTTGGGAGAGAAGTCACTAGCAGTAATGAAGCTTAGGTAAAGCTTCATCCTGAATGTCATGATGAGTTACATCGTGAAGGATAGTGGAGATTCTAGAGTGATAGAGAAGAGAAACAAGTTCATTGTGGGCCCCGAGGATTGCCAGTGCAATGATCCAGAGAAATGCACGTGTATGAAGAATAGAGAAAGAAGAATATTTTAGCTGGATTGCATAATAGATGAGGAATAGCAATGTTTAATGAAGTCAGAAAGACAGTTTGCAAGGTAGATTAAAAAAACTTTAAAGCCAAACAGAGAGATTTATATTTTATCTTAGAATCCAGAGGGTTCTACAGAAGTAGATCTGCCTCTGGAATTAAGTGGTCAGATCTATGCTTAAGGAAAACCACTTCGAGAGCAACTAGGAAGATCTGAGTTTAAATCCAGCCTCTGACACTTACTAGCTGTGTGACCCTGGGAAAGTCACTTAACCCTGCTTGCCTCAGTTTCCTCATCTGTCAAGTGAGAAAGAACCCACTATAGTATTTGTCAAAAAAAAAAAAACTAAAACTAAAATGTATCACAAAGAATCAGACATGATTGAAAAATGGCTAAACAAAAATAACTGACATCTATGTTGAAGATAATTTGGAGTAAAGAAAGAGAGTTGTGGCAGGCAACTGGACTAGAAAACCTATATTAGCATATAATATATTATAGATTAGTATGCAAAAATTTAGTAGAGAAGTGATGTGAGCCATAATCAAAATTGTGATTGTGGAAGTGATATAAGGGGTCACACAGAGAGATATAATGAGGAGTACAAAATGGCAAGATTAGATAAGTGAAGCAAGTGAAAATAAACAGTTGGCTATGATTCTGAGATTATAAATCTGAATGATTGAAATATCTTTGATGGAAAGAGGGAAATTTATGAAAGGTGAGAAAAATAATAAATTCTGTTTTGTACACATAAAGTTGGAGATTTCTCTGGGGCATACAATTTTAACTCTAATTCAAAATATATGTATAGAACTGAAGCCCATGGAGAAACTGGGGTTAGATAAATAGATTTGTGAGTCGTTTGCAGAGGAATGATAATTAGACTAATGGAAGCAGATTTAGGTCCCAAGTAAGACAATATAAATAGAATAGAGAAGATGCACAATGGAGTTTTCAGGAATCTACTTAATTAATGGGTATTATATACCCATTATGATTGAACATAGAGGAGGAACAGCTTCTCCAAGGAACATCATGTCTTCTTCAGGACAAGCTGATTATTTGAAATTTCATTACCAACAAATTAACTTGGTTATACTCAGCATTCCCTCAGTTGCTCTGATTGGAGGGAGAAGAAACTTCTTCCACAGCCTTTCTTTATAAAGCACTTTGAACTTTCCAGATGACTTTCTATTTTCTCTCAATTTTTCTGCTTAGTTATTCCATGGAGCATCATGATGAACTCATCTGGTAACCAATCCCTGCTTTTTTTTCATGTTTTTGTGTATTTTTCTCATGTTTTTTTTCTTACTTTTATTCCAAGTACTTAACACCATATAGTGTCTGGCACATAGTTGATATCTAATAAAATATTTATTGAATTGAGTTGAAATCAATAAAGATAATAATTAGTTTTGGCAGTGAAGGAAAGATTGGTAACTTTTCAACAAGCTATTTCAGCTGAATAATAATTGCAGAAGAAAAAATGAAGAGGATTTGGTAGGCAGTGAATGGAAAAAATGTCATGGGTGTAGATAAAATATTCTGGAAGTGTGCCTAAGAAAGGAAAGAAACATACAGAAAAATATCTTGGGGGTGGTAGGTCTAATGAACATTTTTAAAACATTGGAGACACTAGGATGTTTGAAATCAGTATGGAAAGAGTCAGTAGATAGCGAGAGATTGATGATGAGAGAGGTCATGGAGGAAAACTGACCTGAAGAAGTTAAGAGGGAGATGGTTTGGTCTTAAAAAGGAAAGGGATGTTTCATTACAAGAGTATAGGGAAAGGAAGAGAGGGAAATTATGTCAAGAGATGAAGAAACTAAGAGGCTTACAGTGAATTATTTCAATTTTCTTAGAAAAAGAGAGAGATTTTCACCTAAGAAGGGCAGCAGTAATGGAGTTGTGGGAGACATCAGAAGGGAAGGAAAGGCTTCAAATAACTCTTTTTGGGAATAGGATAGGGAGTCAATTAGGAAAGAATACAAGGAATGACTTCCTGCAGTTGAAATTGAAGCTGGATAACATGAATTTATAGTTTGCAATGTCAGAATGTTTGTATCATTTCCTTCAACTCCAGAAAGCATCATGTGCAACAAGAGGAGCAAGGAGTCAGAAGATGGGAATAATTCAGAACTAAAAACTGGCAAAGAATGAGGAGAATTTGGACAAAGGGGTGAAAGAATTGAGAGATGACAGTATGGAATTGAATTAGTCAACCACATGGTCGAGTGAAAAGAGACAAGAGTAAAGTCAGAGGTATAGAATGGCCTGCAACAAGCAAAGTTTTTAAACTGTGGATAATCACTGCATTTGGGGTCTTATAACAGAAAGTGGAGATCACAAATTATGATTTGTTATCAATAAATGCTTGATTTGTACACCTATATTTTCTATACATATATACCCAGGCTCACATAAAAATTTCTTGGACAAAAACGGGTTGTGAGGGGAAAAAGTTTAAGAACACCTGCTTTAGAGGTGAAGGTTTTTTTTAAATCAATCACTCTACAAGTATTTGTTAAGCACCTAATATGTGCCAGGCATCGGACCATAAAAAGAAATGGAAAACCAGCTCTTGTTCTTAAATAACTCCCACTATAATGGAGATGTTTTTTAAAAGAATAAGTAGAAGATTTAAACAGAGTAGATGAAAACATTCTGGAAGGAAAAGGTTTTTGCAATCATGAGCACAAGGAAAGGGTTCCTGCAGAAGATAGGATTTAGAATGGGAAGGAAACCAGAAAGATGATGAGACTGAGGAAAGGGGCAGAGAATTCCAGGTTTGGAGGTCAGGGAGTACAAAGGCAGTGAGATGGCATTCAAAGAATTCAGTAGGTCATTGTACCTGTGTCAGAGAGTGTGTAGAAGGACTAAGGTGTAAGAAGCTGGGAAAAGAGGAAGAATTGGGGTTAGGAGGGTTGAGGCACAGGAAGAGTTGGAGTGCTAAGTGATAGTCAGAAAGGTAAATGTCAGAGTTTTTTGAATAAAGAAGTGGAAGACACGAGCAATTCTGACATCTAGTTAGCAATCATCCAATTTTGTGACTTGTGGGGTTGAAGAAATAGCTGAGGAAAACTGAGGTTCATAAGCTGAAGTCACTTATACAAGGTCAGAAAAGTCAGGGGAAGAACTGATCCCCTATTTCCCAGTTTTGTGTTATTAACATTAAAGTTTATAAAATCATGAAGAGTATTCAAAGGTACCCATTCACCATGATTCACATTACTACAGGTAAGAATTGCCTTCTTAAGCCTTGTAGAGGCAAGGCAGTGAGAAATTATTTTATTTCAGAGGCAAGTTTGTAAATAGTAGTCAAAAACAAGGAAACTACATGCTCATGGACTTTCAGAAAGATGAAGTGCTTGATAATTTTGGTTAGATTTAATTTGAAATAGATAGAAACACCATTCTCTCTCGATAGTCAAGGTATTTTGTGCTATATCTGTACTCCATAAAGCAAGAAATCAGCAAGGTAAATAATTACCAGATGAAATAGTTGCTTCTGTGGTTGCTTCTGAAATTACAAAAACAACCCCCCAAAATTCAGTGTTAATAAAATTTATATCTCATAATTGATATATGAGTGACAGAAAAAATAAAATAACTTAGTCAAGATCATATAGCCAATAGTGGCAAAATTGACTAGGGCCCAAGTGTTCTGACACACAGTTTAGTGCTCTTACCACCAAAATTTATTAGATTATGAAAAATTACTATCATTTACCAATATATTATATTATTATTATTATAAATATATTAACAGTTATATTTTCATTTAGAAGGTTTATACATTAATAATGTTAGATAAAAGACATAAAATATACATTTTAAAATATCAAGGAAAAAGTAGAATTTCCCCCCTTCAAATAAGAAAATAGAGAAATACTTAGGGAGTAACAAATTTTCTCGTTTGTAAAGTTTTATACTTAACTCTCTTATGTTTGCGTGATAAGAGAAAATAAGCATAGGAATTACAGAAAATAGAGAGAGCCTCCATACACTCATCTAACAGATAAATTCTTAAAGTGTAGAGTTAACAACACAAGAAACTTTCAAGTAGGCAATGGAATAATAGTACACAGGTATAGCATAATTCAAGACATTCCCAAATTATGCCAAAAGTTTATGGAAGCCTGTAGTTTCCAATTCCCTCACCTTCTGGAACTGCAAAGGAGGAGCAGAATTTTAAAATTCATAGTTCATATTGCTTAATTTTTCAATTCTTCTTTTTGACAAAGTGGTGAGTTTGATTGTTTAAAATATCCACAAATTAGTTTGACTGGAAGTCCTCTTCAGTCTAATCAGAATATTAAGAGACCCTGGGGATTGACTAGTCCCAATTCCTTCACTATATGGAGGAGAAACCTGGGGCCTACAAGATGAGAAAGCTTGCCCCAGGTTCCTTAATCAAATAGTAGTAGACATGCTTTGTATAATAGTGGGGAAATGGAGAACCTACATAGTTCTAAGAAGGGCAGAAATTCAATTAGAAAGGCAGAGCCTCTTTAAGTCATGCACTCATATGGATGATAGATCCTAAAAGTGTAGAGATGAAAGTACAAGAAGCAAGAAAAATGTACAATAAATATTGGTTGATTTAATTTAAATTGGTTACAAATAGCATGTCTTTTCAAGAACCCAGGGATTCTGTAGCATGTCTGCTTTTCAAAAAGCAAGAAAGAATCAAAAATCAAAGAAAAATAAAAACAATTACCAGATGAAGAGGTAACTTCTGTGGTAGATGCTGTAACTGCAAAAAGCCAGCATAAGTAAAATTTATATTCCTTCTTTGCTGAACAAGAATTTTCATAGTAATATTTTAATCCACAAAATTTATTCTTCAGTAACACCAAGCACAGATACATAATGCTAGCTTCCAAAAAGGAAATTGAAAAATGGAGGTTTTCCCTCTGAAATAAACTCTGAAATGAATGAAGGCCAAGAGTCAGAATTGGGGTTTTTTTGTGAAAATTGATCATAGAGTCTTATATTTTTGACAAATTAGTGAAATTGTTTCCTATTCTTCAATAACAAAATTAGAATCTGGGAGTCTGTGGCATGTCATTACTAATTCAACTGGTAATAATTCTGGATTCTGACCTCATGGAAAATTAGATTCACAACAGAAGAATATAAATTCATGGATAACAGATCCCTAGAGGAGAGCAGAAAACATATCAAAGGAGATAAGAATGCCTTAAAAACTTGCTTAACTGGATATGGAAGGCATCTACCACATTCACCCGTCAAGTCAATAAGCATTATAAATAGCAGCCAGAAAATAAAGGAACTACATATCCATGGCCTTGCAGAGAGACAAGGTGCTCAATAGTTTTGGTTTGATTTAATTTGAAATTTGAAAAAGATACAAATACTATTCACTCTTAATAGCCAAGGCATTTTGTGAGATATATATATATATAAACACACACACACACATATATATATATATATATATACATATATATATATATATATGCACTCCATAAAGCAAGAAATCAAAAAGAAAAATAATTACCAGATGAAATGGTTACTTCTGTGGTTGATTCTGAAATTACAACAAACCCCCAAAAACTAGTATTAATAAAATTTACTATGTGTCAGATACTGAGCTAAATTCTGGAGAAACAAAGGAAGGCAAAAAAAAAAAACCCGACCCAAATCCAAAATAAAAAGAAATCGGTCCTTGTTATTAAGGAGCTCATAATTTCCCATAAATTATCTGTGCATGCTATTTTTCTGTGTGGCACTTTATGAATCCTTGAAATACTGAGAGATGATTGTTGAATTTTTTGATGATGGCAACCCACCACCAAAATGACATATTAGGGATGCACCTTTCTATTGGTCCTCAGAAAGCAGATATTATCTTGTTGTTAGAACTGCTTAATATAACTTCTGTTTTGCTCTGACTTGGCAGAATGAGCAGTAAGAAAAACAGATGTTATACATCATTTATTAGGCAGTGTGAACAAAAGAACTCTTCATCCTGAAAATTAACAGTTTCTGAGCTGGTAATGTGTTCTAACTCACTCATGAGGAAGCTGAGTGCTAGAAAAAAATAAAATGACTTATCCAAGATCAAACAGCCCATAGTGGCAAAATTGACTCTAGAGCCATAGTGTTTTGACACATATTTCAGTGCTCTTTCCATCAAAATTTGTACAATTATGAAGAAATAATATCATTCCCCCAATTCTATGAGTTAGAGTTTACCTTATGCAACTCTAAAGAGGCAAGTTTTTGAAAGATTGAAGAATGGAATATGATTACCTTGCCTTCAGAAACATGCTTGTTATGTATGAGAATGGAGAAAGTGTCTCATTAGGTAGTGATCTCTTTGAAAGCAGGGATTGCTGTTTGCTTTTCTTTGTATTCCCAGTGCTTGGCACAAAGGAAACCCTTAATAAAGACTTATTGATTAACTGATTGATGTGTTACATGCCTGGCAGAGAATAGGTAAACAATAATTCATGCTTTTGTTTCATTTGATTTAGACTTAATATTCCAACTTTAATTACCAGACAAGGTGGTCACTTCTGTGTTTGAAGCTGAAATCACAAAAAAGAAAGCATAAATTAAACTTCAATTCCATTTTAAAGAGAATAAGAAATCTTAAGGGTACATTTTCATTTATACTAAATTTAAATATTTAATATTATTTGAATGACTGCTATATTTTAAACCAAGAAATAAAATATTGCTTTATTAAATGGAAAATTGAAGATAGACAAGGTTTCTTCTATGGAAATGTAAAAGACTGAGGAATACAGACATTGAGGGTGAATAAGGAAGTAGAAGACACGAGCAACTGTGACATCCAACTAGCAGCTATCCAATTTTGTGACTTGTGGGGGATGAAGAAATACCTGAGGAAAACTGAAGCTCATTAAGCTGAAGCCACTTACATAAGGTCAGAAAAATCAGGGGAAGAGCTGGTTTATCTTCCAGTTTTGTGTTCTTCACCTTAATTTATAAAATCATGAAGAATATTCAAAGGGACTCATTCATTATCACCTGAATTATCAGAGGTAAGGATTATCCTCCTTAAGCCTTGTAGAGGCATGGTTGTGAGAAATTATTTATTTAAAGGCAATTTTGTAAATAGTAGTCAGAAAATAAATTACATGTCCATGACCTTGCAAAAAGACAAGAGGCTCAATAATTTTGGTTTGATTTAATTTGAAATAGATACAAATGCCATTCATTTTCAACAGGAAAGGCATTTTGTACTATATCTACACTCCATACAGCAAAAAATCAGAAAGAAAAATAATTACCAGATGAAATGGTTACTTCTGTGATTGATTCTAAAATTCCAAAAACAAAAAACAATGTTAATAAAATTTATATCCCATACTTTATGAAGTTACATTAATAGTTATATTTTCATTTAGAAGGTTTATGCTTTAGTCACATTAGGAAAATCCATAAAATGCAGGTTTTTAAATGCCGAGGAGAAAATAGAATTTTCTTCCCTTCAATTTATAAAATAGAGAAATACTTGGGCAGAGTAAGAAATTTTCTTGTTTATGAAGCTTTACAATAAACTCTCTTGTGTTTGGGTCATAAGAGAAAATAGGTCTAGGAATTATGGAAATTCATTTACAAAGAGGAAGCCTCCCTATATTCATGTGAATGACAGATCCTTAAAGTGTAGGGTTAACAATACAAAAAACTTTCAAATAGGCAGTGGAATAATAGTACATAGGTGTACAATGATTGATAGACATTCACAAATCACTCTAAAAATTCATGGAAGCCTGTAGTTTTAAATTCCCTCACACACTGGAACTGCAAAGGAGGAGCAGAATTTTAAAATGCACAGTTCCTATCACTTAATTTTTTACTTCTTTCTTTTAAAAAAGTAGTGAGTTTGTAGTAGGAAGGAGGGGATGTCCCAAATATCCACAAATTATACTGGAAGTCAGACCTCTTCATTCTAAAAAGTCATGAAATATCAGAGTAGAAAGATATGGCAAAGACAATCTAGTAGTAATTCCTTACAGGTAAGGGAAGTGAAACTCATAATGAGAAAGCTTGTCCCAGGTTCTTTTCCCAAACAGTGGCAGAACTGAGATTTCAACACAAGTCTCCTGACTACAATCCAATCTTCTTCCATAAAGCATTTTTGAAATCATGAATACACAGGAAGAATAACATGTAATTATTCACCAAATACCTGACTGTCAGAACTATGGCTGACTCTCTAAATCTGAGAAGGGGTAAGTTTATGATAGAATAAAGAAAATGAGATTTGGAAGTTGGATTGAAAGACTTGCTTGAATAAATAGTGGGGAAATGGAGAAATCATGTGCTCAATGCTTTGCAGAGAAAAAGTTTGCAAAAAATATTGGTTAATTTAATTGAAATTGGACACAAATAACATATCTACTCAAGAGCAAGGGGTTCTGTAGCATGCTTCCATTTCATAAAACAAGAAAGCAGCAAAACCAAACCAAAACAATGAATAAAAACAAAAACAAACAATTACCAGTTGAAGAGGTAAGTTCTGTGGTAGATTCTGAAATTGCAAAAAAAGGTTGTGTAAGTAAAATTTACATTCTATCTTTGGGGAACAAAAATCTTCATAATAATACTTTTATTTACAAGGTTTATTCTTCAGTCACACGAAGCACAGATACCTAATGCTGGGTTCTAAAAAACATTGAAAATATTGAAAATTTCCCCTGAAATAAAGTATGAAATGGACCAATGAATAGTAAAGCCATGAGACAGAATTTGTTTTGTTCGTTTGTGAAAATTTATTGTAGAATCTTATATTTTTGACAAACTAGTGAAATGGTTTTCTATTCTTCAATAATCAAGTTAGACACTAGGAGCCTCTCTAGTTGCATGTCACTATTAATTCAACTGGTAATGTTATACTCTGGATTCTGACTTCATGGAAAATTAGACTCACAATGGAAAAAGATAAATTTTTGAATAACAAATCCATAGAGGAGTCATTAAAGTAAATCAAAGGAGCTAAGAATGACTGGGAAACTTGCCTAATTTTTCCTCTTTGATATAGAGGGCAGCTACCACATCCTACAGTCAAGTCAATGCGCATTTATTGAGCACCTACTATGTATCAGACACTGTGCTAAATTCTAGAGAAACAAAGAAAGGCAACGATAACAACAAAAATAAAAAAAAAATCCTGATCTAAAGGAATTTGTAGTTTCTCCCAAAATATCGCTTGATGTCATTTTGAGGGATTAAATGGCCCATTTTCTTGTGTGGCAGTTTTTCAATCCTTTAAAAACTGAGAAGTGATTGATGAATTCTTTGGTAAGACCAACCCATCACCAAGATAATCGTCTATTAGGTATGAGTCTTTCCATTGGTCCTCAGAAAACAAGACATTAACTGTTGTTATAACTGCTTCATATAACTTTCTGTTTTGTTCTGTCTCTTGACAGAATAAATACTAAGAGAGAAGTCACAATGTAAAGCACCAGTTAGCATTCTTCATCTAGAAAACTGATACCATGTCTAAGCTGGTAATTCCTTTTTCCCCCTGAGGCAATTAAAGTTAAGTGACTTGCCCCGGGTCATATAATTAGGAAGTGTTAAGTATCTGAAGCTGCATTTGAACTCAGGTCCTCCTGACTTTAGGACTGGTGTTCTATCCACTGCGCCACCTAGTTGCCCCCTAGTAATCTATTCTTACTCATTTAAACCGGATGAGAAACCTGAATGACAGAAAAAAATGAAGTGACTTAGCCTATGTCAAACAGCTATCAGTGGCAAGCCCAAGGATCATGATTCAATATCAGCTCAGAGAATCAAATTTCATATCTTGAAGATTTATTATCATTAATCAAATTCCATAATATTAGAATTCTTCATGTAACTCTAAAGTGGTAAGTTTTTGAGAAATTGAAGACTGGATATATGATTGAATTACCTTCAAAGATATGCAAGAATATAGGAATGATTTGACCATTAGATAGTGAATTTCTTGAGGGCAGGGACACCTTTCTTTGTATACCCAATGCTTGACAGATATGAAGCCCTTAATAAATATGCTTATTACTGACTTATGTGTTGCTTGCATTGCAGAAAGCAGGTAAACAATAAACATACTTTTATTTCATCTGATTAGATTTAATATTCCAATTCTAATTACCAGATAGGGTGCTCACTTCTGTGGTGGATGCTGAAATCACAAAAAAGAGAACATAAATCAAACTTCAATTCTATTTTAAGGGAATGACAACTGTAAAGGGTATATTCTCATTTATACTAAATTTAAATATTTAATATAAAGCTGAGATATAAAATACACACTTCTTAAGTGGAAAATTGAAGCTAGAGAAGTTTTTCTTTCATGAAACCATGAAATAATCAGTAATACAGAGATAGGGAAGGAATAATTTTTTGTTTTATTTGCAAAAAGTCATCTTTGTCTCTTATCTTTGAAAGATAAATGACAATTTTCATAAGAATGGCAAACATAATAAAATATAGTGCATCTTTTCATCTAGCCATATCAGTGATGATTTCTTGAAATATTGAAATAATAAATACAATCAACTCCCAAATTTGTTGTCTAATATTATAATTATTTTCACACATCATTAAAAACAAAATCAACCAATTGGTATAAATTCCTCACTGATCAGGATTACAAATATTATTATTATTAGTGGTAACAATAACTTTAGTTAACATATACACATATTACACATTCACATATACATACATAGATATATACAAGTAGGGCTTTTAAGTTTGTAAAGAGCTTTGTGTTTGTTATCTTATTTGATTACTACACAACCATTATGAGGAAGATACTCCCATTTTACTAATGAGGAAACTAGAGCTGAAAGAGGTTATGATTTGCCCACTTACATAGACAGAAAGTATTTGAATTACAATTGAACTCAGGTATTCATGATTCCATGTCTCTCAGCACTAGTATGCTATCTAACTACGTCCAAAAGTCATATCAAATTTGTCAGTTATGCATTGTGCATAACTTCTTTTTCTTCTATTTTTTGACAGAGAGATGAGTGTGCAGTAGAAAAGAGAAAAACATTTAGTGTCCACAGATTTGATACACTGACATTAAGTAAAACATAACAGAACAACAGAATTGTAGAATATGCTGCAGATTGAATCCAACTCTCATTTCACAGGGATGAAGACAGTTATAATAGGTCCCATACATACATAGCCAGTCAGAAGCAGTGCTATTGCATGAATCCAAGAAATCGCAATTTGTATCAGAAAAAACAAACTTATAAAGTTTATAAAATCATGAAGATTGTGAAAAGAGTAAAGATGACCTTGTTTACCACATTCCAGAATATTAAAACTAGGGTTTATCAACTTTGATGCTAGAAAGATATAAAATTGTAAAAGATGAAAGAAACTCAGACTTTTTTTAACTGGGTTTGAGGGACATTTCTGTAGAAATAACGGAGTGGGAAAACTATATGCCAAATGGTTTGCAGAGAACAGTTGCTGAAGAAATATTAATTGACGGGATTTGAATTAAATTTAACCTTCATTCCCTCTGAATAACCAAACCTTTCTGTGACATGTTCACATTTCACAATGCAAAAAAGCAACAACAAAAACAGTTACCAGATAAAGTAGTCATTTCGGTGGTTGATGCTGAAATCACAAAATGACAACATAAATTAGATCAAATCTCATTTTCATGAAGAAAACATTTATGAATTATATTTTTATTTATATACTTTACATCTCAAATACGCTAGGCACAGAAATAAGATATGTGGCCCTAAAATAGAAAGTTAAAAAAAGTTTTTCTTGACTCAAACTATTAAACAGGAATAGAGAAATTTTAAAGTAGGGAGGAAATATTTCTCTTTTACTTTGTGAAAAATCATAAAAGATTTTCTTGTCTCTGCTCACTTGGTAAAATATTTTAGTCAGAGAATAGTTGAAATAGAAATAGAATTTTTTTCTAGTTCAACCTCTTTTTTTAAAAATTAAAGCTTTTTATTTGTATAACATATGTATGGGTAGTTCCTCAGCATTGGTCTTTACAAAGCTTTCCATTACAAATTTTACTCCCAGTCCCCTCCCCTCCCCTAGATGGTGGGAAGTCCACTACATGTTAATAATGTCGGAATACTTGACAAGTTGTACAAGAAAAATCCTATCTACAAGTAGATAGGATTTTCTAGTTCAATCTCAACACAATATTAAATTGGTAATGTGATTAGGGATCATTGAAAATAAGTTGACTCAAGATTGAATTAGGTCAATTCATGGATGAAGAATACATAATAAATATATCAATAATTTAAGGGAGGTATGCAATCTAATTTTTTTTCCTGGAGGAAAACCATATTTTCCAACAAAATATTCCTTGATGCCATGTAAAGGTACTAAATTGAATAGGACAATAGCCAGTGAAACACTTGTCTATATCCCCAAAGTCTTAGGGCAATTTAAAATTTTAATTACTTCAGCTGCATAAATGGTGCAGACTTTAATTTTATAGAAAGGTTAAAATTATTTTAAGCTCATGTAGTTTTATGATATTTGAATAATATATTTAGTGTCAATTTTAAAAACACAGAGCACCCTGCCATTATATATTATTCAAGTGACAGTTTCTAGATTATACTTTTGTAGACTGACACCTTGCTAAAGAAAATCCTCTTGCTTGGGTTCCTTTGGGCACTTGCTTTATCTCCATTATTTTTTTTGTCAGATCACATCAAAAATGTCATGTAGCTTTGGTCTTTGGATGATCTTAAGAGTAGAATGACAGATGTAGTACTTTCTTCATCAATAACTGATAAAATTTTTATAAAATTTAAAATTTTACTCAACTAATTTAGCAGATGATTGTTATATTGAATTTTAATGATAAAAATATCAACATAAAAAATTTAATTGACCTTTCAAGTATTGCTTTTTTTTAAGTTTGTATGATTTATATTCTGAAGTTATTAAATCTTAAAACTATATCCAGCTCCATCATCATTATCATTATGCTCCCAGGAAAAGTCTGTCAAGATGAAACTGATCATTCTGGAGACTCTTTCAGCTTTGGGACTGACATTTCATTAGTATCTTTGTAATCTCTACCACTTCTGATTGAAGGATGGAGGATAGAGCAAACACTGTACTCAGTCTCCATTTAAAGAAGGCTCGAAAACTCAATGAACTCATTTTCCATTAGCTGTGCTTTTTGGATTTAACTCCACCATCATCATGCCCCTGGAATGGGTACTTTCTCTTTTCCCTTATAAATCTTTCCCCTCTTTTTCTGTTTTGTATATTATCTTCCTTCATTAGATTATAAGATCTTAGAGAGCAGGGACTGTCTTTTTTATTTGTATCCCCAGCACTTATCACAGTGACTGATATATAGTACACTTCAATAAATGTTTATTGAATTGACTAAAAAGCACTAAGACATTTGAGACATTCTATACATAACAGATGAATGGTGAATTCTTTGTTTATAGAAACTCAAAATCAAGGGTAATGAATTTCACTATACTCAGACAAACTGTTCCTCTCAGGGTAGACATCATCTTTTGCTATGTCAATACAGATAAATAGGTAGATAGGTAGATAAATAGATAGATAGGTAGATAGATAGATGGATAGATGATAAATAGGTAAGTGAACAGATAGGTAGATGAATTACTCAAAAATGAAAAGTTAGCATGCAGAAAATTTGAATGACATAGTTTAATTAAAATAGCCCCAAACAAACTAAAAGATAAATTCTAAAAAGAATGCACACTTGAAGCATGAAAATTCAACATTCATTAGTATTTCATTTTCAGTTTTGATTGATATAATGCAAAAACATTTTAAAACAAACTTAAATCATAATGATCCTTCTAAAGATATTTCAACACTAGCACTAAGATTTGCACATGCAGTTTGAGTTTTGCTTATTAGGCATTTAAAAAGTATATAGTATATATATGGCACAGATTTGATCCCATTATTGAGAAAACAGCACCTTTTTGAAATTAGAAAGAACTCCCTAAACTGTACTTAACCGTACCCTCAAATCACTTCTTTCTTTCTACCTTTTAACAGGAATTTCACTGAGTCTCTAGAAAAAGAAAAGTCTGGATGAGTCACAAATTAGTCAAGATGACTAAAAGAACTCCTCAATTTTGAAATCCAAGTATATAAGAGATGAAAGAAATATTGAAAATCGATCCAAACTACCAATAAACAAGTATTTATTAAACACCTATTGTTTGCCTGGCACTGTGCTAGATGCTGGGATGTGGAAACCCCTCCTCCCCCAAAACCTAACTAGAAATATTTCCAATGTTCAAGGATTTTAAAGTCTAATGAGGAGACAAATTCACATATACATATATACAGAATAACACAAAGACCATAAATATAAATAAATGTGATGTGGGGAAATAAACAAATAAATATATGGGAGGAAAATCATTAGCAATTATGAGGTTTAGGAAAGGCTATCATGGGTGAGTCACATCTTGAAGGACAATAGAGATTCTATGAGGTAGAGGAGAGAAATAAGTTTATTCTGGGTTCAGAGGATTGCCAGTATAAAAGTCCAAGGATGGGAAATATACTTTTCGCGTGTAAAACAGAAAGAAAAGTATGTTAGCTGGATTACAGTGTAAGGGAGAGAGAGCAATGTACAATGATGACAGAAGGGCAGTTTGGGAGCCTGGTTAAAAGAGCTTTAAAATCCAAAATGAGATTTATATTTTACATTAGAGTTAAAAGGGATGTACTAAAGTTGATCTGTCCATTTAAGTAAGTAGTCAATATTTGGTCTATCCCAGGAAGTGGGGTAAAAATAGAGGTACAAAGAAGACAAAAACCATGAAAGACAAAAAATACTTCATGAGTATATCCTCTAATGAAAGAGGTAACATGTAAATAATGAGATACATAGAAAACATAGACAGTAGATGAAGATTATATAAAAGGAGAGGATATTTACAGCTGGAGAGACCAGGAAAGACCTCTTACAAAAGGTCAGAACATTCCAGGAACGGGAGACATACAATATTAAGTCACTAAAATGGGGGACAGAATGCCAAGGAATTTCAAGTAGGCTGGTATGGTTGGATCATGGAGAATACAGAGGAGAGGAAGGTATAAGAAGCTGGAATAAAAAGAAAAGTATAGAATAGAAAGAGTGATGTGAAATGAGAGGTTCTAGTTAGGAAGGTGAATGTCAGAGTCTTTGATTAAGGTAGTGGAAGGCTTGTGAGCAATGATGAGATAGATCCTGGGTACAACTATGCAAGCTTGTGACTAAGGGAGAGTGAACAGATAGATGAGGAAACAGACCCATTAAGATGAAATGCCTTATACACCCCAGTCAGGGGTAATTGCCTACCTCACCCATTCTCTATTTTTTCTATTAAAGTTTATAAGGTCACGAACAATATCAGAAAGGGCCTATTCATCAAATTTTAGATTACAAGTAGAGTTTACTTTCTGAATCCAAGAAAGGGAAAGTTTATGAAAGATTAAAGAAAATAGGACAAACTTGGTTTGAGAGATGCTCATGTATACAATAGTGAGGAAAAGGAGAAAGTATGTTCCCAATTTCTTCAGAGGGAAGATGCTCAATATTGGTTGATTTTATTCGAATTAGACATAAACAGCATTCTGTCCCAATAATCAAAGCATTTCAGCATGAGTACACCAAAAAAGCAAGAAAGCAGAAACAAAAATAGTTACCAGTTGTGGTGATTTCTTCTGTTGTTGATGCTGAAATTGCAAACAATAACAAAAACAAAAATCAGTATATATAAAATCTTTATCCCATCGTTTATTAACAAGAAGTTTGAGTTATATTTTCATTTAGAAGGTTTATAGTTAAATTCTATTAACAAAGACACATGTAAGATTTTAAAATGAAAACAGGAAAATTCTTTTTCTTAAAACTGTAAAATAGGAGAATACTGAAGAATAGAGCAATACATTTTCCTGTTTTTAAAACATAATTATAGATGCTCTTGGATTGTAATAATGAATGAATGCCTTTCTAAAAGTGGCAGAGTTATAATTAAAAGGCAAATCATGTGTGCATATGAGTGCTGAGAATAATATATCCATCCCTTAAAGAGCTAAGAAAACAATAGTAATAGAGGTGTAGCATGAATAATCTACAGGACTAGATAATTTCAAAACATTACTTTAGCCAAATCTTTCTGACTCAGATCAGCAATGTAATTACCATAACTTTTTCGTCCTATCTTATGATAGAATGGTAAATTATCAGTACAAAAGAAGAAAAGTCCAGAAAATATACAAATTAGGTTGACTGAAAGAAAGAAAAATATAATCAGCCTAAAAAGTCATTTAGTATCAGAGTGATAAGGGACTCCTGAGATTGGCTAGTCCTAACTCCTTCACTATAGAAATAAGGGAACTGAAGCTTACAAGATGAAAAACTTATCCAATATCTTAGAGCCAGTCAGTTACAAAGCTGAGACATGAATAAACCCAAGTTTCTTAATTCAGTCCAGAGCTCTTCCCATAAGAATTTATAAAATCAGGAAAGGTATGATAAATATGGAGTTAGTCACCAAATGCCAGAATATCAGGAGTAGAATTTATCCTTTGAATCTGAGAAGTGGCAAGTCTCTGGAAGAGTAAAAACTATAAAATTATTAACTTAGCTTAAGAAATATCCATGTATGAAATAGTAAGGAAAGGAAAAGTGTCTTCAATAATAGGTGTTCAACAAATATTGATTGATTTCACTGGAATTACAAATACCATTCCTTCTCAGTCACCAAGGCATTCTGTAACATGTCTGTGTTCCAATAATCAAGGTAAGAGGAACAAAAATGATTACCAGGTGAAGTGGTCTCTTCTGTTGTTGATGCTGAAAATGAAAGAAAACATTGTAAATAAAATCTGCATTTCATCCTTTGATAATCAAGAAGTTCAATAGTTATATGTACGTTAGAATAAAAATAATTACCAGGATTGATGGTTGTTTCTGTGGTTGTTGCTGAAATCACAACAAAACAACACAAGTCAAACCAAGATCCCATTTTATACTAATAAGAAATTTGAAAGTCACATTATCATTTATATGTTTTATATTTTTGTTGTTCAGTTATGTCCAAGTCTTCACGACCTTATATTTTGCAATTTCTTTTTCTAGCTCTTTTTACAGATGAAGAATAGAGGCAAATAAATTTAATGACTTGTCTAGAGTCACCCAGGTAGTGTCAGATTTGAACTCATGAAGATGAGTCTTTCTGATTCCAAGTTCAGTGCTCTATTCACTGCAGCACTTAAGTACCCTCTTGTTTTAGCTTACCACACCAGTCAGCCCAAACACAAAATGTTGCCTTCAAAAATGGAAAATGGAAAACAGGGAAGTGTTTTAAATGAAATTTTGAGATTTGATATTGAATTAGGTAAATTCATGGGTCCTAGATCCATAATGGAGATCTCAGTTTATTTTGCAATCTTATGCTGTTTGAGGAACATCTCCACTTTTTTTTCCCAAGAAGGATGATCACTATATTCTCCCACAAAAAATATCTTGATGTCAATGTGAGGATCTGAATGTATAATTAAGTAGCTAAGTGATGTTGCATATAAAGTGTTGGACTTGAAATCCAGAAGACTTGAGTTCAGATGTTGCCTCAGATAGTTGCTAGCTGTGTGACTCTGAGCAAGTCACATGAGCCTTGTCACTCTCACATAATTACCACACAATGTAATTATGAGATTCAAATGAGATAATACATACAGAGTGATTTATAAATTTTTAATTACAGACAAGTTACAAGTCAGCTAGACAATAAAAGAACTCTTCAGTCTGAAGATTCACAACATGCCAGAGTGGGAAAAGACTCTTGGGATAATTTTCTCCAAATCTTTTATTTCATAGGTAGGAAAATTAAAGCTAAAATGATTTATATAATGATATATCCTGTTGGTTATCTAGGAAAGCTAGTATGAGTCCCCAGATTTCCTAACTCACAGTCAAGTACTCTTTCCATCAAAGTTTATAACAGCGCGAAAGTTAGCTGATATTCACCAAATTCCAGAATGTTAAAACTAGATTTTGCCTTCTGAAACTTGGAAGAGGCAAGTTTATCAGAAACGAATGAAAGAATATTTAGTATGATTTCCTAGTTTTACTTGTAATAGGAAAATTTAGAAAGTTTGAGCCAAGTGAAAATAATAGGTGCTCAATAAATATTGATTTAATTTGAATTATACATAAATACCATTCCTATGATAAAAAAGTATTTTATGTATTTATTCTATTTATTCCAAGATACAAGGAAACAAAGACAATTACCAGATAAAGTGGTCATTTCTGTGGTTGATGCTAAAATTGAAAAAAAGTAGCAAAAATCAAAGTTAAATTCCCATCTTAAGGAAAAGGGAAGTTTGATTTTCATTTGTTTATTATATTTATTTTATATATAATTTATATGATAAATGTATTACACTTATTTTATATATAATAACACTCAACAAATATATTTATTATATTTATTTTGACACATGTATTTGATATATTTAAATAAATATTATATATTTATTTATTATATTTTCATTAAGAAGGCTTATTCTTTACCTTTATGAAGCATAGGCACAAGATGTCTGCCTATACAATGGAAAAGTGACCCCTGTGAAGAGTTTTTTTGAATGAGCCTTGAAACCAGAGAGACATGGGCACTAAGATAAAGACAAAATGTTTCTTCTTTGGTTGTATAGTTATTTTAGAATATTTCACCTTTAAGTTACTAGTGCAAAGTTTTTTTAGCCATGATACTATACAATTAGAATCTCTGTTTCTCTTTTTCCTGGATAAACTATTTAAAATAATACTTTGTGTTATGAGTTTAGGCATCCCAGAAAATAAATCGATTCACAATGACCCTAGGCAAATTCATTGATAAGATCCATAGTGGGAAAAGATCAGTTACTTAGGATATTAGGAAGATTATTATAAGTTTTTCCCTTTGTCTTGGAGAATTATTGTTATATTGTCTCACAAACATTTCCTCCTGAGATCGTGAAAGTTTGAATGGACCATTGGTACTTAAGGAGTCTTTGTGTAATCAAGAGCTGATTGTAAGCAGGTACTAGAATTAAAAATGGCAACCATGTCTAGGGCTTTGAATGGAACTCTACAAAAGGGCTCTAACATTCAGAAACTTATTTTTGTTGTGTAACTGCTCTGGCTTACTCTCTTAACTGGAATAACAATCCCTTCCATCAGTCCTGAGGGTCCTGCCCCTTTCTTAGGAAAGGGTCATCTTTTATCTCATCACTATGCACTAACCAGAATATTTGAAGGATGGGCTGCTCTCCCATAAAAACTGCATCCACACAGAATTTGTATCTTTGTCTTACTAGCAATTTCAGGTAGATAAATACATTAAAACTTTTGTGAAACCTGAGAATATCATCCTATATACCTGTATACCAAAATATAAAAAATACCTGAGCAAATCACCCCTGCATCTTCATGGTGACCACAGTTGTGGACAGAGAAACCACGGTGGAGACACTGCCCCAGATTGTTCTCATTTCCTTGGCATTGCACATCATCCAGGATGATACTTCCTGAGCCAGCATCAAAATGTCCATTCTTCAGGGCACTTCTCCCTTCCCCGCAGCCCAGCTGCCTGCACACCACATGAGCTGAATTGATATCCCAAAGGTCATCACACACAGTCCCCCACGTCCCGTTGTAATACACTTCAAGGCGTCCTTCACACCTGTCTCTTCCATTCACCAATCTGATATCTGGCAACTCTGGGAAAGATTCAAAAATTATTTAGCAGAAGTTCAACCGTTTTCCCACAGTTAATGAATATTAACAAGTTTTCTTTTGTTCTTTCAGAAATAATTAGAACAATTAAAATGCATTGGTTACTCTCTTTTTTCCTTTGTTTCAAAACTCTATTTTTTATAATCTTGATTTCTACCTATAAATCTTCTTTCTAAGTAAATGATAGCCAGTAATTGGTATTTATATAAAACTTCAAAATTTGCAAAATGCTTTAGAAGTGCTTTTTATAAGTCAAAAAAGGAGAGAGAGACTTTTTTCCCTCTTTTGATCTGATTTTTCTTGTGCAGCATGATAAAGGTGGAATTATGTTTAGAAGAATTACATGTTTAACCTATATTGGATTATTTGCTGTTTAGGGAGGGAAGTAGGAGGAAGGGAGGGAGAAAAATTTGGAACACAAGGTTTTGCAAGAGTGAATGTTGAAAACTATCTTTGCATGTATTTTGAAAATAAAAAGTTATTGTTAAAAACTCAAAAAAAGGAGAGGTAATCAAGTACAATCTGTGCTGCTTGCTATTTTGCATCATAAATATCTATTATGAAGCTAGATTTTCGCTACCTACAAGCTAATAAGCAGTAGCTTGGAGATAGAAAATTTAACTTTGTATTAGTTATAAATTATTTCAGTTTGTTTACAAACTTACAGTCTTTGAATGAAGGCATGTAAAAATCCTTAGGAGTCAAAGGTTATAAGATTATTTAGAATCTTCATGAAATCACATTTTAAACACCTGGACACGTATATTTATACACTCTTATTTCTTCTTGCATTTTTAGGTTCCAGGGTGTGGAACCTAAATCAATGAACTGACCCCTAAATGCAACATATGTGATTGTAGAGAATCTTTCAAGATGTATCTGGTCATTAGTTAAATTTGATTTAAGATAGAAAAAAAAAGATTAATTACCAAATGGAGAAGATGTTTCAATTGATTCTGGATTAGCTGGAGCAGCTAAAAGACAACAAAAACTAATGCATTAATATTACAAGGTCATTTGTAGCCTTGAACTAGTTCCTTAGCAATCTACAAGCATTTACTAAGTGCCTATTCTAAGCCAGACATAATGCTCCCTGGACTTCAGTTTTCATATCTATAAAACAAAAAGGGTGCTTTATATTCATTATCTCATTGGCTTTCATTCAGAGAGATGCTACTATTATCCACATTTTATAAATGAAGTTCAGAGAAGTTAAGGAATGGTCAGATGATAGAACTGTAGAGCCAGAAAGGACCTTATAATCTAATCCTCTCATTTTATGGATTAGGAATTTATGGTCAGAGAAATTCAATGATCGCCCACAGCCATTTCAGTGAATGGCTGGGATATGGTCATGGTTTGAAATAAGTGGAAAGGCTCAGAGCTCTTTCCATTGAACCATGATGCCTCGATAAACTGAACTGATGGTGTCTTCCATGAATGTGTGTTGATATCACTATAAATCTGTACTACCCAACTTCCTCAGGGACCATTTCATAGCTTCACTTCCTGATCCTGAATTCTATCCATAAACCTTCCCTCTCAGTAAATGATGATAGGCAATACTTGACATTTATATAATGTTTCAAGGTTTGCAATGTGCTTTATGGACAGCATCTTATTTGACCCAGATGCTCAAAGTGTGATATAAATATGAAGTGTGTTATTATTTTATTGTTGAGAAAGCTGAGGATCAGAGATGTTAAATGATTGTCTGAGGAGCTTGGTCCAGGATTTGAATTGAGGTCTCCTTAATTCTAAATGCTGCAGTTTATCCACTGCTACGTGCTGTCTCTAGAAAAGCAAGCCCTCTGTAGCAATTAACAATGGCACTATCTGCCAGAAGCAAAACAAGGTAGCCTACTCATAGATGAGGTTTTGTTTCTATACCTGAAGTAAAGAATTGCATTAATTATCCAGGATTTGAGGATTATTCACACAGCCAGTCAAGTCAATATGCATTTATATTGAGTCTAGTCTGTGCTAGACACTGTGCTAAGCTAATATAGATAATTCAGTAAAATTACATCATAGAGTTACATGAAACTGACGTATCCAAATAGTTCATTCATGTTCTTCATGGATTAATAGAAAGAGTATTGGACCTTGATTCAGGTCCTGGCTCAGATAGTTCCAACCAGTGTAACTTAGAATATCATATCTCTCTGTTTTAGTTTCTTCGGCTGTAAAATAGGATAATAGCACTTATCTCCCAGGATTATTGTGAGGAAAAAATGAGATATTTATAAAATGCTATGGAAACTTTAAAACACTATTTAATTGCTAACTATAATTACAAGCTATTATAAGATCTGCCATTAATCTCTTTGAACACAGAGAAGTCATTCTGTATCTCTTGGCTTAATTTTCCTTATCTCTCAAATGGGATGATTGAACTAGATAATTACTAAGATCCATTCTAGCTTAATAGTATGCATTTTGTGACCTGGAATATTTTGGGTTATGTGTATGTGTGAATCTGTAGATTTGTTTTCATGAGTAGGTTGAAATATATAACAAGCAATCCTAAGGAAAATTTTAAGTAACATTAACCTTATGCTTTGCATAATTGAATTATAGTTTGATAGTTGGAGGGATTTTAGAGATAATTTAGTCCAACTGCCTCATTTGATAGATGAGGGAAATGAATCTTAATGATTGGTTGACACTAGTGTTAACAACAATAAACAATCAACATTTAAGTCTGATGTTTAATATTTAGATATTAAATATCTTAAGAATGACATTCAAACATGTCCACTGACTCCAAATCCAGGACGCTTTCAAATCAAAGTAAAGGGCCTCATTGAATAAAGGGATAAGTTGGGCATGTAGTAATTGTAAAGGATGATTGGTGAACAGTGAAGTACTCCGTGACATCCTTGCATTGTCAGAAAGTGTGGAAGATATGCAATTTGTTGGGTGAACCCACTATAGAGAACATAGGTACATAGGCAAAATTTATATAGGATGGGAAGGTGTCAAGAGGCTGTAATTTATATTGTTGAAATGGGGCCTGCATTGATAAAATAATAGATTCCATTTGATTATTTCTCAAGAATTTGATTCTATCTGAGCATTTCTGTATATTACATCATAAATAATTTTTTCAAGAAAAGGCACCAGATGACATCATGAATATCACACAAAACAAATTATTAAATTCATTTCATAATTTGGAGGAACTTCCTGATATGGAAACTCTCTCCACCAACATAGATACCTAATTAATCTGCTTTTTGCTGAGGCAATTGGGGTTAAGTGACTTGCCCAGGGTCACACAGCTAGGAAGTGTCTGAGACCAGATTTGAACTCAGGTCCTTCTGACTTCAGGGCTGGTGCTCTATCCACTGTGCCACCTAGCTGCCCCGATACCTAATTAATCTGCAATAAATTTACTAAGGGATCTACTCCCTTGCTTCTAGAGTCTAAGACCATCCCTTTCATTTCTGTGACATTAAGTACCAGAGAAGCTGCTGAAGTGCCCTCATAAGATAGAATATATTACCTGGCAGGCAGATCTATAAAAATATCACTGATAGGAGTTTTAAAGATATGACTTACCCGAACAAACAACTCCAGCATCTTCATGATGACCACAGTTATGTGTAAATAAACCAAGATGATGGCACTGTCCAATACTGCTCTCATTGCCATCACATTGTACATCATCTAGTAAAATGCTGCCTGATCCCTTGCCAAACATGCTATTCCTTGGGGCAGAGAGGGCAACTCCACAGTCCAACTGTCTGCACACCACATTGGCAGCTGAGATGCTCCAGAGATCATCACATACAGTTCCCCAGGTTTCATTGTGATAAACTTCCAAACGACCTTCACACTTGTTCCTCCCATTCACCAGCCTTATTACTGGTAAATCTAGGAAAAGCCAACAAGATAGATCAATAGGTAAAAATTTCATCTTGGCATAAAATATATCATCAAAAATGATTTTAAATAAAAGGTGGACCAGTCACATCAGGAGAATGAGAGAGAATAGATACAAGATCATATGTTGAACCAGTATTCATGAAATGTTAAAAGACCTAGTCAGAAGTTCTTAAGTGGCCACAGAAACTCAAGTAATCTATGTATAGATTTCAAGGAGCCTGTAATGTTGAATAGGAACAATTACATTATTATGTCAATATGACTGCTTTCCTTTGTAATCCTATGTATTTTATTTTATGCATTTTTAAAACATTATTATAAGATGAGGTCCCTAGGTTTCATCAGACTGCCAAATCATAAGCAATAAATAAAAAAAATATAAACAAAGACCAAATGAAAAGATGTGGATAGGTTGTAAGTGAAGAGAATATAAATATAAATATAAGATCCATCAGAGTGCCCTACAAATTTATCCTGTTAACATCTTCATATGGAAAATAGGAATACATGTTAAAATTAGTTTTTAATATTATTCTTCATATCATTTGTTTGAAACAAAGCTAATTGTAGCAAATCACAATTATGCATAACTTTATGCTTAGTTTATATATTATTGCTCACTTTGCATAATACACAGTGAAGAATGTAGCTTCACTATTATTATTGCTATTTGCATTTGGGGAAATTTAGGTCTCAATGGATTGTTAAAAATGAGCAAGATTAAGCCAGCACTCAAGCCAAGCCATGTGACTATCAGGCTGGCGCTCCTTTCATCATCCCACCATGCCATTAAAATTTCAAAATAATTCATGTTGCATATTACGGATTTAGACCTTGAGTTTTAATCCTATGTATCTAAAAATGTGGTCCAATAAAATGAACTTTAGTTCTCTTTAATTTAAAATAAATGTGATGCAGTATTTATTTGGAAGGTGAGGACAGCTATGAAATCAAACTAATTATTCAGTAAAGATTTATTAAGTTTGCTACTATGTGCTAGGCACTTTTCTAAGTGCTGGGATAATTAAGGATCAATGGGATATAGCTTAATGCTTCCCTCACTCAGCAATAGATAAAACATATTCAGAGTCTACTGATCTTTGCCTTAGATTCTGAGGTTTTAGAATTGCAGAGTATAGAATCATAGATTACTGGAGTTTGGAGGGACTTTAAAAATCATCTGATCAATCTCACAAATTAACAAATGAAGAAACTAAGGCTCAATCAGAAAGATATTGTGACTTTTTTCAAGTTAATGGGGCTAGATAGGAAATGAGTTATTTAGGACATTATCAGATACTGAATTCAATATGTTCCTCGCTATGTTAACCTCATCTCAATTTTCAAAGACATTACAATGGCTCAACCTGCCTATCCCTCATTTTTCGCTTGCTCCCCATTCCCCAGTTGATTGCATATGTGTATTTTAATGATGAAGATAATTTTAAATAATGAGAGAAATAATGTAGTATCTACTTCAGTAATTTTAAGACAAACAAAGGACATTAGAGGCTATTCTCTTCAAAAACAAAAACGAAACTAAATCCTGGAAAAAAATCATTTTTTAATAAATAAATATTTCTAAGTAAGGTTATTCAAGTTTTGAAAAGGAACATCCATGCTGCAAAAGGCATATGTCAGCTAAATTATTTTTGACCACAGATAATGATCCTTCAGAATAAAGAAAAAAAGTTCTAGAATGCAAGGTGTTATTTTAAATATAAATTAATATTTAATTGGGAGACAACTGTGGTATAATGGAGGGATGGCCTCAGATTCAGGAAGACTTAGGTGCAAATCTTATATCTCACAAGTTGCTCTACGAAAGTGGACTAATCAGTCACATTCTCACTGTCTCAGACATCTCTCTCAGACTACATTGTAGAACAGTGGCTTATTTGTTGGGATGGAGTTTTGAGGGAAGGAGTTGTTCCTTGGGAGCTCCCCACACAGATGAAATCGGAGTTCTGGTCCTCTCCTCCTTTCCTCCACCACTAAACCCACAAAGCTCATGATTACCTATTAGATGGGAAACAGATGTATTTTCTTTAGGAGCTGGAAAATCTAGAAATGCAAAAATAAAAGTAAGGTTAACTTGTATTCCAGATAAACATAGTTTCTTACACTGTTTTGTTTAACAGCTTTTTAAGAGCATTCCAGTGGCATCCTAATTCTTAAATTTGATGGCTATGTCTTGGCCCTCACACTTCTTGAGTTCTCTTCCCTTGGATTCTGTGACACCCTTCTATTCTCCTATTTGTTGGATGCTGCTCCTGTACATCTATCTATACTCTCTCAGTCTCACATAATCACAGAATTTAAGCTTTGGAAGGGAATCCAAGATTCCATTTAGTGCAATCTATACCTGACTGTGCATCCTCTCTATAATCCCACCAATAAACATTCATATATCTTTTGTTGGAAGAACTTCAATGAAAATTTCACTGCCTCTGAAGATGACTACTTACAGATAAGTTTAACTGTAAGAGAGTTATTTTTATATCAAACTCAAATCTGTCTATCCATGACTATCATTCATTATTTCTTGTTTTGCTCTCTGATATCAAGCAGATCTAAAAAATGAGAGCTTTTCAGATTCTTGAAGACAGATAAATCCCCTTTAAATATTCCTAGGCTGAACATCTCCATCTCTTGCAATCAAAATGTACATGGCATGTTTTTTAGTCCCCTTTGCTTTCTTAAATTATCATCTTCCAGATATATTACAGCATGTCTATGGCTATTTTAAAATGTGGCAAGTGGGGGGCAGCTAGGTGATGCAGTGGATAGAGCAGCAGTCCTGAAGTCAGGAGGACCTGAGTTCAAATTTGGTCTCAGACACTTAAGACTTCCTGGCTGTGTGACTCTGGACAAGTCACTTAACCCCAATTGCCTCAGCAAAAAAAGTATGGCAAGTGGAACTGATAACATTGACCTATTAATTCTTAAACATAAAATTTTATGTCCACTCTGAGAATGATGTGGAATAAGATTTGAAGAACAGGAAGATGTGGGGCATGCTCTACTTATAGGAAAGATTACTGTTAGGTAGGTGATACAGCAGATCATATTGAGCAGCCAGAATTGGATCCAATGTAGTTCAATACTTTGAATTTACAGAGAAGGAAACTGAGGCTCACAGAAATTAACAAGTCATGCTCAAGATCATGCAGGTAGTAACAAAGGCAGGATTTGAACCTTAATCTTCATATTTCAAAGCCAACATTATTCCCATTGTCCATCTGCCACAGGACACTGGACATCTTGTGTGTGTGTGTGTGTGTGTGTGTGTGTGTGTGTGTGTGTGTGTGTATGAGGGGGAAACATTAGGAGAATGTCCTTGTAAGAATGTGGAAGAGCAATTTATCTCTTTCTACAGTAATTTCAATGATCTGCTGAAAAGCCAATAGATTTACTATGGGTGAATGGAATAAGACAAAATTATGCTTCAAGGCTAAACTTTGCTTTTTGGTCCAGTTAACACAATCAATATTGAATAATTTGACACCTGGCTTTTCTCCTGATGGGGAATCTGTGGAGACAAAAAGACAGCATTAATGATGACTAACAATAAATTAGTTACAAGATTAAAAACTGAAATTTAAGCTTTGCCAAAGAAACCAAGTGTAAACAATTGCTATTAGCTTTCCTTCACACATATTTTTGAATTGTTAACATTGTTTCCTAGCTAATATCTTTTTTATTAAAGCTTTTTATTTTCAAAACATATGCATGGATGATTTTTCAACATTAACCTTGCAAAACATTGTGTTTCAATTTTCTCCCCTCTTCCCCCACCCTCTCCCCTAGATGGCAAGTAATCCAATATATGTTGAATATGGTCAAAGTATATATGCATAAATATTTTATAAAATTATTTTGCTGCACAAGAAAAATCATGTCCTAGTTAATTTCAACCAACTGGCAAATTTGAAAGCAAACCAGTTGGTTGAATGTGGAATCCCTTTATGCAACCCCCAAAATATGCCCCCAGAGGTAATGTCATTATAGGAATAAAAGGAGAAGTAAGAAGTCTGAAATACTTCCCCCATGATGCTGCAGTTGGGGTGGATCATTCAGCCTTGTTTTTAAAAGTTTGAATATTTTTAGGAATGAGGACTGAAAATAGTATACAATGGGAGTACTGTATACTTCTTTTTTAGCTGGAGTTACTTTAATGTACCAAAGATTTCTAGTGTTTATGATTGTGACATGACAGCTTATTTTAAAAAATATGTATATATGCATGTATGTAGGTAGGAGCCAAACCAATCTACCTGAACAGATTACGCTGGCATCTTCATGGTGCCCACAGTTGTGGGTGAACCAGTTATTATGAGGGCACTCTTCTAAGGAGGATTCCTCTCCAGTACAGTCAACATCATCCAGGATAATGCTGCCAGAGCCGGGGCCATACTTGGCTCCTGGGAGAGATGCCACAGCCACTCCACAGTCCAGCTGTTTGCAAACGACATTGGCATCTTTGATGGTCCAGTTGTCATCACACACGGTCCCCCAGGTGTCATTGTGATAGACTTCCACACGCCCCTCGCATCTGTCCTGGCCATCTGCTAACCTGATAACTGCACCTTGGATTGAGAGACAGAATGAACCTGAGGTAAGACTTGCTTGCAAAAGCTTGTCAATCAAGTTAGTGCCAAGAGGACAGATGTCTGTTGTATTAAGGAACCATAAGAGATCTAACTTTTGGGGTGTTTTCTCCTCTTAGAATATAAACTCACAAAATGGAAGGATTGGGTCATTCTTTGCACTTCTTTCTCCAGTCCCTAGCACAGGATTTGGCACCTAAGAAGCACTTAAAAATTAAATCATTCCGTGCATTTTTTGTGGTTATCGTCTGCACCTCCCACCCTCATTTTTTTTTGAACTGGATTGTCAGTATATTAGAATTCTCCTCTCCCATTTGAATCATATAACATTAGGGTAATTATTTACAACACTTTTTGTAATATAAAATAGAGCTTTGGAACTTGGGGCCAGGGAAATATTCCTCTTGATATAGTTTGCCTCTAGACTGAATTCTGGGTAACTCAAGGATATGTAGTATAGGAGAAAGAAAGAAAAAAAGTCTTCTATTCTTTCTGAGCACAAGGCTATCTCTAGGCAAAATTTTGAAATAAGTAGAATTTGTCTTTCTCTTCCTCCTCCCTTCCTACTCTCCTTTCCTGTTTTTGGAGTTTTGCTGATGCATAGTATTCCTGATGGCCTAAAACTTCTCTTGTACTACCTCATCCTATTCTACTGCATAAACATTATTTTCTTTTATTTAATAAAAGCAAAACAAAACAAACAAAAAATCTTTCCATTCACTACTGCAGTTGATCTCAGCTAGCTATTAGGAAAATTTACCAATTCACACTAATATATGAATGAGTACAAACTTTTAAATTATTCCAGAGTTATTTATATTTTAAAAGACTTTAAGTGAAAAAATACCTAACTTATGGAATTTTATTCAAGGAAGTTGCATATGTGTGAGTTTGAGCAGATTTTTTGTTCAAAAAAGATTATCATGAAAACAGATCATTTTTTTTCCTAGAGGTCTTTTCCTAGTGATAATTTCCCAAAATGGAAGGGGAGTAATATGTGCTTGGAGGGGAGTAATATGTAATAAAGATGGAAAAATAGGTTAGGGTCAGGTTGTAAACTGTTATATATGCAACCTTTTAAATAAATTGATAGAATTTAAATAAATTTTAAATAAGTAATAATTTAAATAAAGATTATAATATAAAATAAAGATTATATGGCAAACAGAGTAATATTTGACCCTGCAGATACTAGGGAGTAATTGGGGTTTGTTGAGGAATTAACACAGTCAGATTTGTATTTTAGGAAAATGAGTTTGGCAGCAGTGTGAAGGAAGGATTAATTTCATATAATTATGTAGCTTCCCTGAGCTAACAATAAAGTATGATTCATTGTGAGAATAGATGAGACCATTACCAGCTGTTGGGGATGATTCTGTTGAACTTGGAAAAGCTTCTGCTGCAAATAGAAAGCAAGAGAAATTATGTACCATATTTGTCAACATGATTAAATTCCATTATCTGTGGTTTGATTACCTACTTTGAGGATTATTTGCAACCAATTTTTAATTCTATGCTTGTGTTCTTCCATTACCACTTAATTCGGGGGCTCTGGCTTCTATTATTTAACTTGTATTTGCTCAAGTAAATAATGATTTAGCATCAATTGCCCCCTCCCCAATATTTGGGGTATTCCTTTATTTTTAAAAAAATCATCTGTTGGATTTGCAGAAGGCATTGAATTTATTTGGAGAAATACAATTTGAAGCTAGAATTTGGTTATTAATAGTAATGAGGAAACTGAGGCAGGCAGTTATAAAATGATTCTACCAGGGTCACTCATCTAGTAAATATCTGAGGCTGGATTTGAATTCAGATCTTCATGACTTCATGAATCCAGGTCTAGTGCTTTATCTAACTACATGTTATCATGAACCACCTTTTTAGAAACAGGTACTTTGGAGATTATAGAATCATTGGGCCAAAAGGTCCATTATTCCATTCTACTTCTTTCACATGATTCCTCCGCAATTTGTTCTAGTGGAAATAAAATGGTACCTGAACAGCTAACTCCAGCATCCTCATGATGACCACAATTATGGGAGAACCAGCCACTGTTAAGGCAGTGCCATAGTTTTGCTTCATTTCCATCACATTCCACATCATCCAAAGCAATAGATTCTGATCCTCGGTCAAAAAATGCTCGTCCTGGGGCTGCAATAGCTCTTCCACAGTCCAGCTGTCTGCACACAACCTGTGCATCTCTGAGGTCCCAGCTGTCATCACACACTGTGCCCCAGGTGTTATTGTAGTACACTTCAACACGTCCTTCACATCGGTGACTTCCATTCATCAACCTCAGAGAAATATCTTTACAAGAGAAAAAAAAATTGGTCATTGCTCTATGGTACTTCCCATTTGATAGTATTTTCAAAAAGAGGGTATATGCAGTTCCAAAGAGTTCAGTGGATTCCAAATGTGTAGTTTGCCTATATTTAGCTCTTCAGGAAAAAATCTTTTTGAAAAAATCTTTTTTTACTTTCCACTTTGACAGGAAAGTATTGACCAGATTAGAGGAAATAGTTGTTTTTTAATGAAAAATTTATTATTAGATGAAAAGATTGGGTTCTCCGACTTTGAATTTTGAATTATGAGGTTTTTTTTAAACAGACAGCATTACATAAATAATTTTTTTTAAATGAAATAGTGCATTGAAAAGAATTTTCCCAGTTATGCTATCACAGAGGATGACTGTCATGTGTTGGTTCTAAGTCCCTCAGTGGCCAGTTATATTATGAGAAATTAAGGGTTTTTTTTGGCAGCTGCATCAATTCTTTCAAACCACTAGAATACAATTGAGTGTACTACAATGTCAATGTAGCTATTACAACAAAGGACAAAATATAGAATAATAAAAAAGTCATAAGTTCAAAAATTAAGGTCCCAATTATATATTTTTTTGCTATCAAGGCAAACCATTTAAAATAAACTCAGATATTCTTTGTTAAAGCCATTTGTGCATTTGAAAAAAAGGATAATGTATCTGACTTTCAAAAAGAATGATTGAACACAATACTTTCATTTTGCTTTGGTCTTATAAGCAGTGGGTAAGTCTGCAGTCAGAAAACTGAGTTATTTTATCAGACAGTGCAATGAATGAAATAATCTTTGATCTAGAGCAGATATTTTGTTTTGATCTCAACTATATTTTTAGCACACACATTCTTACACTTTGGAAAGAAATATAATCATTTTTCAGAAATACTCCAGCATTATGAGTACCTACCACTATCATTTTCATCTTGTACTAGGGAATAGTAGGAAGCATAGAAGCCAATATTGGTGATGATCGCATCGCTGTGGAACACAACAGTCATACTATTGGAGGAAGATGTAAATATTGGGGTGGTACTAGAACAAAACCTCCCCAGAGAAAATGATGTGCTTTGGGGACCATCAAATACTTCCACAAAGTCATAAGGACAGCCATAGAAGTTTTCCATCCTGTGAAATGAAATGACATTATCTCTTAGTGGAATCATTTTAGTGATGTAGTGGATAGAGAATTGGGCTTGATATCAGAAAGACCTGAGTTTGAATTCTACATCAGACACTAGTTGCCATAGACAAGTCACATTAGCTCTCTGTCTCAAGTTCCTAATCTGTAAAATGGGGAGGGGGCAGGATCGATCCTTCAAGATGCCTTCCAGCTCTGAATCTATGGTTTTAATTAAATAGGTGAAGTAGAAAGAACGAGCACATTACTTAACTTCTCTGAACCACAACGTCCCTATTTGTAAAATGATCTGCAATGCTTATCTATCACACAGAGTTGGTTTGGAGTTGAAATGAGATGAAGGTGAAGTGTCCTGCAACTTTA
Organism: Myrmecobius fasciatus; assembly: GCA_023553655.1. Taxonomy (NCBI): domain Eukaryota; kingdom Metazoa; phylum Chordata; class Mammalia; order Dasyuromorphia; family Myrmecobiidae; genus Myrmecobius; species Myrmecobius fasciatus. The sequence goes on along the minus strand of JAJPUD010003172.1, from coordinate 12,118 downwards.
AGGAGGCAATATAAATGTGAACTACTATCAAAATATGTTTCCAATAAGAGTGCAAAATAATTTATTATCACATTTTTCTGAAATTATCATATTTAGCTAAATATTTATTTATTTAAATATTTTAAGTCTCCTTTTTGCATCTGACCAAATATTTCATTTTTGAGGAAGAAATATATAACCTTTTATATAGTTTGTTCCCACTCTTGCCCTCCACTCTACCCATCTCAGTAGCATGAGCTCTTAGTTTTATGAAGGTTAGGAAAGAATGGCAAAAGAGGTGTAAACTGTTTAGTTAAAAGATATTATCTACAAGTCTGTATTTGTCTTACCCCTGTTCTTATATATTTTTCAGCTGCTAAGTATTATTAGCCCTCTTCAGAAAACAAACTATTTATACTTCAGCAAGAGATGATGCAATGGCAACTATATATGTATGTTTATGTGTGTGTACACACGCATTTTACTTACTTTACTACTTCAAATGTAAGTTTGACATGAGCCTTGCTGTCCACTTGTATTTCCCAGGCACAGACTATATTTGTGGGGTATTTTTTAGGGTACCAAGGGCTGGAAAAAGAGCCTGAAGAATTTGTGAGCAAGCCACCACAATGGAAATTTTCATCTGTAAAAAATGTAGAATGAATCACATGAGATCCTAACTTCTACATGTTAAGATTATTTCTGATTGTGTGAGCAGGGTAACATTTCCAAGTCTACTTATCTATAAAATGTAAAATGGGATAATAGTTTAATATTACAACTTATCTCATGGGATTCTTGTGAGAAAAGTGCTTTGTAAATTTTAAAGAATTACAAGATATGATATTATTATTATTATTATCATGGATTAATGGGAAGGGAATAGAGTTGGAAGTCAGAATCTCTAATTCTACTCCTGGATGTCATAATCTCTATGCCTTTACTTTTTTCATTTGGCAGGAGGGATAATAATGGATACATAGTCAATTGTGTAGGATTGTTTGAAAATAAGAACTAATTCTATGTTTTTATTGGTTAGGAAGTTCCTGATTAAAAGATTAGGGACTTTTACAAACCAGTGTGTAGGTCAGCACCTTCTCTGCAATCTAATCTCATGGTTGCCTAGAGCAAAGCTTCTTGAAACTGTAGGTTGCAACTCCATATAGAGTCACATAAGTGAACGTGGGGGTCATGAAAAATTTGTCAAGAGTAAAAGGTTTCTGAATGCTATACATTCTATAGTACCAAATATTCTGTCAAGATTTAATTCTTTATGTAAAAATAAACAAGTTTTTTGTATCATCTCATTAGTATGCAAATTTGCTTTTATCTTTAATAAATTATAAAATTATATGTATACCAAAGAATTGTTTTTAAATTTTTCCTTATGATTTATTATCAGTAAATTTTTGATTTGTATACCTATCTATATTTTTGGATATGTATCTATATATCTGGGGGTGGGTAAAAGTTTCTCTGGTGAAAAGAGGTTGTGAATAGAAAAGGTTTAAATGACTTGCCCAGGATCATACCACCTTATGAATAAGTCAGAAGCAGACTCTGAACCCAGATTTCATGGTTCCAAGGCAAGCTCTCTATCCATTATACTATTCCTCAGGAGTATCATGAGGGTAAAATTATAGAAAGACATTTTGAAAAGTTGAAATGAGATAAGAAGTATTATATTACCAGAATAAGTTTTTGATTTACTAGTCATGAAGAACTCAGTTCAAATTCTTGTTTGACAATTGGCAAGTTATTTAACTTCACTGTGCCTTGATATCATTATTTGTAAAAAAAGAATTATAGCAATAACTAAGAAAAATATCTTCCTCCTAGAATTTTTGTAAAGATCAAATGAAATAATAGAAATATAAATAATAGAAATATAAATATGCAAGATATTATTTTGTATTCAGATAGCTCATTGACTAAGTGACTTCTTAAGTTCCTTTCTATAGATACATATATCAATATATTTAAATATGACATACCCTATATCTTATATCTTCTATTAAGATAAAAAATCAGTAATTATATTCAGCACTATATTTTTTGAACAAAGTCTTTGATTTGTTTAGCATATAGTCACAACCTCTCATGTTTTCCTGTACAATGAGGAAAGAACACTAATTTATGGTCTGGAAATGTTGAGATTTGAAAACAGATAGTTTCAAGCTTTATGGATTTTTTGAGCTTTGGAGTTCTGAGCCACAGTGATCCGAGCCAGTCAGATATCTATACCAAGTCTGGTATTAATATATTCAGCACATGGGAGCATTGGGACCATGAGGTTGACGGAAGATGGACAAACTGTCTTAGATTGAAGACAGAGAAGGTCAAAGCTACCATTTTGATTAGTAAAGGATTTAGTTGTGAATGGCTTCCACACTTCCAACATGGGGAGGCTCAGACTTTTTTTTTTTTAAAAGAAAGAAAAACAGTTGGCTTAGTACAAAGGGCAAATAAAATGGCAGCAATACCTATAGATGGAGAGTCATCATTCATGTCTGAAAAATAAAGAGAAAAAACCATCATGAACGAGGATTGTATAAGTCAACTGAATCTTATAAAATACAAATCACTCAAAAAAATATTGGACCACCTCTTAGAACCAGGAATAGGGTTTCCTTCTTTATGTTTTAATGAATGATTTGATGATTAGGTCCTTTCCAAGTCTTCATCTTATGCACTTAATGTTGTACTTCTTCTACAATTCTTATCTTGTATTATTGTGTTACAACTATTTTTGTACCCTATGGTTGCTTCCTAAGCCCCATGAGGGGAGGGTACCATATCTGATCTGAACTCTTTCCTCCATCATTTAGCATAGTTCTATGTATATAGAAGGTGCTGAATGAATGATTGTTGAACTGAAATTTCCCTGAGTTTGAAATCAAAGCAGTAAAATCAAAATCTGTGAATTTCCTATGTCACTCTGGTTAATAATTTAACTTCCCATCTACAAAGTGAATGTATTGTATTGGAGGCATTCTGATGTCTATTCTAGCTCTAAACTCTATGATATCATGAATAACATATGGTATTCGACTTCTTTTGTGGAAACCATGGAGTATAGTGGAAAGGACCCAGAGATAGAAAAATTTGAGTACAAATTTGGTCTCACTTATTAGTTGTCTGACCCTGGGTATTTGCACATTTAACTTCTATCTACCTCAGTTTCCTTGACTGTCAAATGGGTACAGTTGATAGCACCTATCTTTCAGATTGTAAGGATGAAATGAAGGAAATAATATTTGTAAAGTATGCACTGGAACATCACTTAATAAATGCTTTGCTTCATTCATTTTGTATATCTGTAAGCACCTAGTACAATGTTCTGTACTAATAGGCAGACAGCTAATTGGTTCAGGGAATCCCAAGGACTTTATGGTGTTTTTCATCTCTAATCCATTGATATAAATGTGCATTTACTTTGGCCAAGAACTCTAGAAAAATCAGTGGCTATAGATAATAATTTATAGATTCTTGGGAAACCTTTCAGTTTACCATTCCCTTCCTCTATCCCCATTTGAAAGAAACATTATATAGCAAATGATACCTGTTGATGATGATTGGGCATGGCCATCAGAAGCTGCTCAAATGCAGAAGAAAGAAGAGTCGAAATGAGTAAAAGAATAGCATAATTAAATAAGAAACATTACACACTTTTCTAATAAAAATGCTTTCGATTCAACTACCAGGGATGATAGTAGCAATAATAGTCAATGGCTAAATTAGTTCAAAAGTATATGAACCAACTCTAGATTGCTAGAGTAGATGAGTAACTTCTCTAAGTTTTTAGTATTTGAGACAAACAATAAGGCAAATTCAGTTGGGGGCTGGTGGGAGTGGAAAAAAAGTAGAAAACTCATACTTCAAGAAACCAGATCTAAGGACTCCATAAGAATAGGGGAGGGACAACAATATAGGGTTAATCCAGGGAAGAACCCACCATCTTTTCAATAGATAGCACAGAAACAATCAAGTGCATTGCTGAAATATAGAAACATTATATTTTATTCATGCCCCTAAATTTCAATTCTCTAGAGTCAAAACCCTGTTGGCCTTGCTAAGTTATAGCTCTACCCATGGGAATACCAGATTAGATTTTTCCTCATAGGTTTAATGATGGTACAAATAGAAATGAGGTATTTCTTGTTAACTAACAATGATGGAACCTCTGAAAGTGGAATTGGCAGAAGCACCATTAGCAGAATAATAAAAGGTCCTGCAGTTTAATATGGCCATTTGGAATCAGCTGGGATCATTATCAGTAAGACAAATGATAGCAGAAAAGTCTTCTGATTTTGATATAAGAGGATTTTGGTGTGACTTCCTGCTTTGCCATTTGCTCCCTGTGGGACTTCAGGCAAGCTACTTTACTCTTGGCCTCTATTTCTTCATCTATCAAAACAGAAAAAAAAAACCCTGGGTCCTTTCTAGTTCCTATAAATATTTTTCAAAATAGTTATGAATGATGTCATAGAAGATGAATTCTGCCTTTTAGAAATTTCTTGGTTTTGAATACTTGATAATTCCAATATCCTATTTATCACCATCACCCATTAACCAATTCATTCATATTGAGTCATGCTCCCATATATTCTGATGAAGCCTCTGTATATTTTATACAGATATGCAAAAGATCTGGGATGACATTAAATGAAGAGACACTTCATTCAATGTGAGAACTCCATCATCAGCCAATGTAGATTATAATTTAAGACTCAGTAAATAAATCCTAGAGTGTTGTTTGAGGAATGTAGAAGTTAGATAGCACTTTAATAATTTTAGGAAAATAAAAAAATCCATAACATATAATAGAAAAATGAAGCAAAAGATGGTGATATATTCAAGAGCACTTTCTCAACTGTTCCTTGAGGGCATTGACAGTGTCAAGGGGAATGTACCTGAGCAGACAACACTGGCATCTTCCTGATGCCCACAGTTATGGGAGAACCAACCGTTGTGTATACACTGCCACACTTTGGCTTCATTTCCAATGCATTGCACATCATCCAGAATTATGGGTCCTGAACCTCCCACAAAGTGGTTTTGTCCTGGTGCAGAAAGAGCTTGTCCACAGCCCATCTGCTGACATACGATCTGGGCATCTGTCAGGTCCCAGCTGTCATCACACACTGTCCCCCAGGTGCCATTGTAGTATACCTCCACACGACCTTCACACCTGTGACTTCCATTCACCAGTCGCAGAGACATATCTTAGAAACACAATAATAACAACCAAAAAGAATGACTTAGCTACAGAGAGATTTTTTATTCAAATTCCATTTCCAATACCAGCTCTGTGGGATTACCGATAAGGAGCTTCACATTTCTAGTTCTCAGTTACTCCTCCTTGAAATGAAGTGAGTTTTCAGCTCATTTTTTTTTCCAGCAGTAAAAATTTGATTCTCTGCTTCTGTGATTCCCTACTTAATAATGGAGCTTACTTTCAAAACCTGGATGTCAATGTTTTAGAATACTAAAAAAGCCAGATATGGTCTAATTAAAATGAGCAATTTTGGCCTTAGATAATAGATGAAAAAATGCACCTTTCTTCTTTCACTGGAAAGGGAAGGGTCAATAGTGCACATATATATGTATATGTATTATTATTATATATGCATCACATATAAAAATGATGGTGGTTGATTTTATATAACTTTTTCTTGGTTAAAATGGAGACCTTTCTAGGTATGTGCTGGGGAAATATCCAGAAATGACAGAAATAAAAACAAAAAACATTAATTAAGAAAAATTATTATTGCTTTTTAAAAATACTGAGTTGTTAAATTGAAAGTTGTCAAAAATGCAGTGACTTCTTCAGGTTAAATACTCCAGTGAGCAAGGATCACATGCAGGTTATGGATAGAAGTGAAACACTTTAGGATAGAAAAGTGTCAAAAATAAGTTGACTGATGACTGAAATATGTCAGCTGAAATAATGGAAGGAGTGTTGGTTAGGGAGTGGGAGAACTTTGCTTTAAATTTCATTTCTGATGGTTACTACAAGCATGACCTTAGGCAGAGCATTTAATTTCCTGTCTCAGTTTTCTCATATGTAAAATGAAGGGGCTGAACTAGATGGCCTCTGAAGTCCCTTCTAGTTCAATATCTGTACTTTTTTGTTAAATGGAAATTTTTAATGCTATATTTTTTAAAAAAAAAAAACTTTTTTTTCCATCTGTAGCACTTTTTCACCCATTCCCTTGGGAAGAAAGGAAAAGGCTATAAGACTACCACCCTCCTCCAAAATACAGACTTACTTTCTTCTTTGCCTAATAAAAAAGTCATTTGAGAAGAAAAGAAGTATCTAGAGGCAGAACAGGTAGGTGCCTTATGTACAAGTTGTGCCAACAAAGGGCTTGCTTTAGAACAATTTTTTAGTATTATTCTCTCTTAAAATCAAAGGAATCAACTTCAGTGATACCTACCGGCTTCCTGTTCACCTTGCTGAATAGAATTATACATTGCATAGAAGCCAGTATTGGTGATCATAGAGTCACTTCTGAACACAATTGTCACTTTGTTTGAAGAAGAGAAAAACGTGAGGTCTGCTCCTGCACAGAATCTCCCCATGGATAAGTGGGCAGCTTGCATGCCGTCAAAGACTTCAAGAAAGTCATAAGGGCACCCATAGATATCTTCCAGTCTGGGGAGGGAAATGTATTGTTATCAGTTTCCTGCCTTTGTGGCCATTATGATTGTTTAAAAGTCAAGTTAGGAAAATGAAAAGACACAAATGAATATTCCGAAGTTTAAAATGGCTCTTCATCTTGAGAAACTCTAGGTTTTTAAATTCTTTTTTAAATTTTAGGTTGAAATTTTTTGGTTCAATCTAAGTATTTAACAAGTGCCTGCTAATGTGTCAAAGACAAAAGGTAAATGGTCTCTGTAGTCAAGGCACTTTCATTGTATTGGTCCCCCCAGGAAAAATAGCCTAGAACAGAATGAGTGTAGCTCAGACAGCCCATTTGACTCTAGACTTTCCTCTTTAGTTCAGTACCACAGATAAAAATCTAAAAAGTGTTTTTTATTTATGAGCTTCAAAGGAATATAAGATAAATCACAGTCAATCACACCCACAGACATTGATATATTTCCTATCCAGGAAAAGTAAAGACACCCTGCTTCCTCTTCTTCTAATAGCATTTTATCTATCTATTTATCTTTCTATCATCTATCAATCTATCATCTATCCACCTATCAATCATCAATATTTTTATTATCTAGCATCTATTTATTTTTCTAATCATCTATCAGCTTGTATCTATTATCTATCTGTTTTTCTATCACCTATCAATTTATTATCTATTATCTATCATCTATCTTTCTATCTGTTATCTATCATCGGTCCACTTGTCTATCTGTCTATGTATCTATCTGCCCATTTTTCTTTCACCTATCAATCTATCTATTTTTCTGTCATCTATCCATCTATCATCCATCTTTTTATCTATTATCTATCATTTATCTTCCTGCTTCTCTATCTATACATCTACCTATTTTCTTTCATCTATCAACCTATCATCTATCCAATATCTACCTTACTTCTCTGCCTGCCTCTTTTTTGTTTATTTATAGAATTTTGAAGGTGACTGTTTTAAAAAGCAAATCACAGCCCAAAGGCAACAGTACTTGAGGACTAAATACAGATAAGAGCATACAATTAACCACTATAAAGGACCTTAGTAGTCAGATAGTCTAAGTCCTTAATTTGAGAGATGAGGAAAATGAGGTCCAGGCAGGTTATTTGTACATCTTAGATTACCCAGCAAGTAATTGGCAGAGTCAGTGACTCCAACTTTAGCCCTTATTTTACCATATCTACCACTTATATATAAGATGTTTGGAAGCAAGTTAGAGAAAGGAAAGGGTGATAGAGTTTGGAAAGATAAAGTTAGAAGGAAAAGTTGTCAGAAAATTTAGTATGACATGGGGATGACAGATGAGAAAAAGAATGGAAAAACTATCAAAGAAAGAAAAAATAAGTTAGATAAACTATGCAAAACAAAAATAAAATAATCTCCTTTTGTATAAAAGTCAACTGAAGTTTTGAAAATCTTTCCCACAGGAAAAATCCAAATATGTTTAATCAAAGTACTGGTTCCAGTATAGTGCGGATATTAGAAGTGTAATGGTTTAGGTTGTTCACTTACTTCAGACTGGGGATCTGAAGTTCTATATGGAATTTCTCATTCACATGTATAACCCATACACATTCTACATTTGTGGGATAGTTTTTAGGATACCAAGGGCTAGAAAATGAGCCAGAAAGCTTTGAGATGACTCCACCACAAGAGTTTGTTCCTCCTACAAAAGGGGGAGAAAGGAAATCAGTTTTTACTTCTATACACTCTTCATTTTTTCACTACAAATAATTCAGGAGAAAATGGGATACATACATACATACATATATACATACATATATATATATATATGCATATATATATATATATATATATAAAACATCCATTCTATTTCATAGTTTGAGAATTAGTGAGTTGGGAAAATGGTAGGCAAATTAAAAACAGTGTATGTGTATGGGGAGGGGCAGAAGTGAGAAATCATGGAAACTGTAACCTAAAAATGGGAGCTTATAAACTGAGATAGTTTGTCTTCTTTTCCACATTTAATGCCCTTTATCCTCAGTTCTAGCCAACCAATCCTACATGAAATTATTTTCCACCCTCCCATTCCTCCCTGCCACCTCCAGCTATGTAAAATCATCTCCTCCCTGCCCATTAACTTTAGATTTTATATCAAGGGAAGTTATTTTAGGAATGTTTAATTCACTTACTCCTTTGCCCCCATAATTGCCAATTGAGTCATTGTTGGAAGAAAAAAAAATCTATCCTGATTTTAAAGTTTTAGAAAAAAGTGATTTCAAATAACATTATAGGGAAGTGACAGGCATTTTGATGCCTTTGATGTTTTCTCAGTAGAGAAAGTCCTACTGCTGAGTTATAAATGATTTAACTAAGTGAGAAGACTGCGTCAAAAGACTTTCACATAAATCAATTGTGATTGGTTTCTACTAAATTATGAGACTTACTGATGCTATAGTTGCTTAAATATTTCCTTGATAAGTGAGAATTACATTGATTCTGTAATCTCATCTGAAATGAAATAGGTATTTAGGTAGTGCTTTTTAATAGAACTAGCATTTATTTAAAACATTATAAATAAATATTCATTCCCCAGTGCCTGAATTGGTGCTCTGAACACAGTGACATTAAAAAATAAGTTTATTGTTGCTGAGGATATGTAGGACTCTTACAGAACTCATGGCATACCTGGAGGTGTAGGAGTCACACTTGGAATTAAATTTTCAGCATCTATTTATACAGAAAAAGACAACATAAAATTAAGGGAAATTCCACTTTCACTTTAAAAATTGATAAGAAACTTTTGCTATGGTGATCATACTTGTAAGAAATGAACTTAGTATCTATAGAGCTAATGCTCAATAACTTGGAAACAACTTGTGTTTCCAAGTCTTAAGTCTTATACTCCAATAAAAACTAGAGAAGCTCTATAGCCTAGCAAAAAATGTACAGGACCTGATGTCAGGAAGTTATGAGTTTAAATAATACCTTAGATGCTTATTAATTCTATGACACTAGGCAAATCACTTAACTACTCTAAACTTCTGTTTTCTCATGTAGACTGGAAATAACTTTCTCACAGGATGGCTGTATCAAATTAAAAGAATATATACAAAATGATAGGCTCTTTCTCTGTCTTTGTCTCTGTCACTAATTCTGTCTGTCTGTCTGTCTGATTGTCTGTCTCTCTTTCTCTCTCTGCCCTTCCCTATTTCTTTCTTTAATGAGTGTGTGTGTTTGTGTGTATGTATGAAAGAGAGAGAGAGAAAGAGAAAGAGAGAAAGAGGGAGAGAAAGAGAGAGAAAAAGAGAGAAAGAAAGAAAGAGAAAGAAAGAAAGAGAGGGAGAGAGAGGGAGGGAGGGAGGGAGGGAGACAGAGAAACAGACATAGACAGAGATAGAGACGGGGACAGAGGGAAAGAGAGAAAAAAAGAGATAGAGAAAGAAAAAACAAAGAAAGAATGGGAGAAAGAGAGAGAAAGAGAAAGAAGAGAAAGTTTCCCTGTGAAATGCTACCTTTCTTTCTTTTTGTTCCCCACTAAAATGAAAACATCTTCTGAGCAAGTTCTCTTGCTATTTTCTGTTGTTATATCTTTGTAACCATCAAGAAGTTGTATCTAATTGAAATACGAGGGTCAGGAATGTTGAGAGAAGAATGCATACCTGAGCATATGACTCCAGCATCTTTGTGATGACCACAGTTGTGCTGAAACCAGTCAGAGTAGGTACTCTTTCTCATTTCCTGCATATTGTAAATTGTCCAAGAGAATGCTTTCTGTACCTGGTCCAAAGTGAGCTTCCTTGGAGGCTGAAATGGCTTTCTCACATTTGAACTTCTATATACCACTCCACCTAATTCAGATCCCATAAGTCATCACACACTGTGCTCCAGGTTCCCTTGGTAATGAACCTCAACTCTTCCTGCACACCTCCCAGAACCACCAGCAAAGATCAGCTCTGGTCTTTTATCTAAACATGGAGCAATTTTAACTATGAATTTTTGAAATCTCAAGTAAGGAATGAGTTATACTTAATGGAGTTGAAAGATCAGTGTAGGGGCGGAGCCAAGATGGCGGAGTGAAAAGGTGACTCTCTACCTCTCCTCCGATCTTCTCTCAAATCAACAATAAAATAAGCCTCTGAACTGATCTTCAAGTCAACGAACTCAGAAATATTTGGGCACTGCTTTTTGAAAGATCAGTGTAACACAAAGATCTTGAATATCTTCCCAATTTTAAATGCTCTTTCCCTACAAATATTGAAACATGGCTACATCTCAAAATTCCTGTAGAACTATACTTATTGTATGTTGTTCCAGGGGTTGTTTTATTCACTTTGTTATTGATATCCTTATTCCTTCAACAAATATTTCTTTCTTGTGACTGAAAGATTCCAATCTAATTTGTATCATTCATTCTCCAAATATTGGGCAGTAGAGATAGAGGAGAAAAATATTTCAAAGAATAAAAACTGTGTTCCATAATTTTTTGGTCAATATAAATGCAGTGAAAGCGCCTTAATATACCTAATTACTTAATGAGCAGCAGTAAGATGGACTACAGAAAGTAAAATGAACTCCATTCTTTTCCATTCTAATTTTATTCATGCTGGTTATATAAATCTGAACTTAGTAACTTTGTTTAGAAACATAGAAGATATAATTTTATATATTTAAAATATTTGTAAGGAAGGCCACCAGGACACTTGGTGAATAACCTGTGATAAATTTATGGGAGGATTTGGATGAGAGTTATATAGGATAGGCAGGTGTGGATGACTTACCATATGAATTCCTGGAAGGAATAAATACAACAAGATCATGGGTCTATTGGTGTTTTGGAATATTTCTAAACATTCTTCTTAAGTTAAAGTAGTAACTTACAAAATGATACTCTAATGACTTTAAAGAACCAACACTGCTCCAATAGATACCCATATATCTCTTCAACTCATTAAAGGTATCCTTAATGTTCTGTTCCACTCACAGTTTAGTAGCAATGCAAACATTGGTTCTTACTTCCTCCACGTTCATTTTTATGTACCAAACATCACCCAAATGAGAAAAACTTTTAACTTTTATGTTTTTTATTGACCATGAATGTAGATCTAGCTGAACATCAGCCTGGATGTAGCTCACTTGCTGGGAGAATGTGGATTTTACTAATGGAGAAGATATTGTTCCAAGATTCCAGCACTTATTATTTGGAAGAGCCTTCTGATGGTGAATTGTTGCAGACTTGGAGCTACAGGAGGATTTGGTACAAATGGCATTTTCCTCAGGAAACAAGGTAGGTGACTATTTATAGCCTTCTTCAAGTCACAAAGACTTACCTAAGTGGCCTGTATCAATCTGCAACATTATCTTTCTTAGTGAACTGAAGTAAAGACAAGGTGCCATTTGAGAACAAATCTCCAAGTTTTGTGAATAAAGAGACTTACTGTTAGACCAGTTTGGAGTTTAGTGACAGATTTTGGAAACCTGAGGACTTTTCCTTAATTGGATTTTCTCTTAAAATCAAAGAACCA
>JAJPUD010003171.1:239713-266753 GCA_023553655.1 Myrmecobius fasciatus | reverse complement strand
ACCAGTCAAGTAAGGGGACACATCAAATCAAAGAAAAAGACACCTTAACTAAATAGTATTCCAAGATAAATGAAGAGAAATATCTCCCATGGAAACAAGGCTATACTGTCTTGTAATGCAAGTGCAAAAGTAAGACACACAGAGTACACATGTGATCTAGAAATACAATGTCAATATAATATAGATATATAATCAGAGCACATGTGTATTGAATAATTCAGACATAATGGTCAGTGTTCACTAGTAATATCATTAGGCAAGTTAAGTTCTCTACAGAAGTAGGCTCTTCTGATACTCTGTCCTTTGCACTATTCTCTACTGGAAGATTGACTGTTGCTATTGCTTTTCTACTATTGCTACTGTTGTTTCTGCTTTCTGCTACCATGTTCTATTCTTTGACTACTTTGTATCTTCAAATGGAGAGATCAGTCAGTTGTTTAACTTGATACATCCATGAGTCTTTAGCTCTTTGATGATTCAAGCCCCTCCCTCTCCCAACCAGGCACTCAGCCAGTTGTCTTGAGAAATTTCTAGGCATTTTAAAAACTGTCTTTTGAAATTAACTGTTCTTAGAAAACGTGATGTATTTTATGCATGTCAATAAAGGAATGACCTGTTCTTGTTCTACAGAGAATGGAAATTGGAAGTCAAACACCCCTTGTATTCCAAAATAGGGTCTTGAACTTTTTGTAATTTTCATTTAAATTTTGTTAGGAGGCTTGGAGCTATTAATTAATCTATCTTCCAATACACTGTTTAATATAGCACTGAATAAATGATGCAAGTTGTCAATGGATGAGTGATCAACTAATAGCTCTGCTAGTAATTGATTTATTTTTCTTCAATAAAGTTGCATAAACCAAAAAAAAAAAAGAAATTAACTGTTCTTATTCGGTTAGTATTCCCTGATTCCATGATCACATATGACTCAGGGCTGGAAAAGTTCTTTCAATCCTCATCGTATCCCAGTGGCATCCTCTTAAAACATCCTCCCTTAACAAAACTGAAAAAAGAGCAATATGTTTCCATGACAGTAATCTTCTTTTTATATTCCATAATGCTCAGAGTTGCCTTGCAAATAAACTTGCTCCAAGACTTAAAGGATCAGGTTGGGTCAGCAAAATTTATCCTAGTTTCTTTGTTCTACATTCATATCTTTTTTATGCATTCCTGCCAACAACAAAATCTTACAACCCCCTGAAAATGAATGAATGAAAGCTTTCATTTTTTCCCCTACATTACTACATTGACTCTTGGTCTGCTTGTTATCTACTATGATACATTGATCCTAATGACTTAAATTCTCTAATGTGCTTTGGCAATGGATGCTCAGCCTTGTTCTACATGTTTCTTCTGCCAAGGGAGTTGGGTCAGGTATGAAGTGCTCCTGAAAATCATCTTTCTTCTCTGTTAGGTCTGACATAATGCTGCCTCTATCCTTTTAAAAGATATCCCTTGTGTGGCAGCATTATCATTTAATAAGGCAATTATATTCTGTTGGAGTAGAAAAAGGAATGTACCAACAGATTTTTTTCCAGACATATGAAATAAATTTTTAAAATACCAACTATCTTCTTGATGACCAGTCTAGTTTTAATGTGCACCACATTAAACATTCTTTAAAAGCATCTGGAATTAGGGAGTTAGTGGTTTTGCTCTTTTTGTCAACTGATACCCATCATCATTTCTAAAAAGAAGAAAGGAAGTATACGGCCTCCATAATGCTGGAAAATGCACAAGGGAAGTGAATATCACAAGAATGAGAGGAATGGTTCCATCACTGAAACTTCAGTTTTCTCAAACTTTCTAGTTTCATCTTCTGTATATAAAGAAGAATGTCTGAGATGATCAGGTACCACCTGATGAAGAGCATTTTATCATAGATTTGGTCATGGAGCCTTTGTGTAAAGTCATATTATACCATTGTACTGAAGACTTTTACAGTTATGTGGGAATACAAGTCTGGGGGTAAAACAGGCAGGGAGGTCAGTATCTCAACCACCAAAACTGAGATTAACCCTGACTGGAGTTGGAATAATTGAAGTATGGTCTTCAAATATGCCTGTCTATACAAATGTTTATAGTGAAGATAAAAGATAAAAGTGTTTGCACATGAAAGTCAAACAGGCTGGTGATACTCCTTGACAGCCAAATGGATTGGCTGGAGGTGAAGACATGATGGAGAAGAAAACTGAAGAGAAGAGAAGAGGGTTGCCTAAAATTTTAGGGTTTTTTAGAACTGGATTAAAGAGAGATGAAGAGGAATTTAATAAAGGACAAAAGAGGGGCTATCATAGCTTTTCTGGCCCATGAGTCAACAATTCAATTAGAAAAATTCTTTGGCCAGAATCCAAGTTAATCACCACATTAGGATTCTGATAGTTTTGAGGAGAGCAATTTGGAGGTGGGATAAAAGAGTCTGGAACTCAGACAAAAAGAAATTCACTGACTTTAATATTATATAATATTATTTTATTTATATTTAATTATTTAACAATATATTATCTATCATTTTTCCCTCAAAGAATCACTTCCTTTAAAGCATGATTCAGATGCCATCTCTTTCAGGGTGTTTTTTGAATTTCCTCCATGACCCAACTCCTCAGTTGTTAGTGTCCTTTTTTTCTCAAACTTAATTAGCATGACTTATGTATGACAATATGTACTTTTAAAAATTTACTTCTCCTGTACTTGTTGCATCTCCCTTCTACCAACCCCAGTAAAATGTAAACTCCCCGAAGGCAAAAATTAGTTCACTCTTTTTTGTCAGTTGACAAGCATTTGTTAGGCCTTTAGTACGCATCAGGGACTGTGCTAAGAACAGAAAACACAAAGAAAAGTGAAAACAGCCCTGATCCACAAGGAACTCGCATTCCAATAGGGGAGGTAAAATGGAAAACATTCTCAGCAGCTAGCATAACTCCTTGTACATAATAGGAGTTAGGTAAATATCTGCCAGATTCAATTGCTGAAAAAGTTGAAGGAGGCTTTAATCCAGAAATAAAAATAAATAGGAGAAAGTATCAATCCCTGAAGGATCACAGAGAAATAGACTGGAGAATCCAGTTGAGTGTAAAGAACTGAATTTAATGAAGAATAAATACATTTCTCTTACTCTCCTCTTCTTTTTGTCTTATAAAGCACAAAGCCTTAGATTCCAGAATAAAGTTATTCCATTTTTTCTAGTATGTCAAATTTCCATGTCAGTCTTTAATGATGACTTCATGTTGACTGACTTGCTTCTTTTATTGATTTCTCTGGTTATTCATTATCATGTAATGATGTAAGCATCACCCATACATCTTGTGATGTTTTGACCCTAATCTCATCAACTTTCATTCATTCATAAGGAAACTTATTCATTCTCTTGCTATCTGATATATTCCTGATTCCTGTATTTTCTATCTTTTCATACCATACCATCTTTTAATTCTTCTCTTTATAAGCATTCTGAAATTTCCCAGAGGGAAAAACTTTTATAGTCATAATTTTGTCCAAGGAAGATTTTAAAAATCACAATTTGGAAGTGCCTCACCATAACAAGAAGATGCATATCAAAGTAACTGTGAGTCTCATTCATTTCTGACTCAGCTACTCTGGTCTTAATTACCATGATTGAACTGAACATTGCTAAATATTTGCTGAAAACTCTGATCCTGCCTTTTTGGAACCAGAGCTTAGGACACCTTCAAAGCATTCTCTCATCATTAAAAGAGAAATACATTTATTTGATAGTATATCTAAAATAAAAATCAGCTTTTCATGTTATGAGTAATAATCAACAGGGACAAAATGATCTTTCCATTGCCCAAGGATTTGACCTAAATCCCAGGTCACCCAGAAATCCTTAAAATTCAGCATCTAATAATTGACCAAATCCATCCCATTCCTACTTTTATTTTATTTTACAGTTTTTTTGCAAAACAGACCACATCAAATCATTGTGATGGCTGATGTTTGAAAATGGTCAACAGGGATCAGAATGATGCTGAGTGATTTTTAAATTAAACTTGTACTTATTAAAAGCCAATGAAATTTTGACATCAGCCAAAATCCAGCCCTGCATCCACCCCTGGAAAAATTAATATATGAACAGCATTAAATTAAAAAACAAAAATACTAATACTTGAACCAATCTTATTGAAAACAAAAAGAGCTTTCCTCCCAAAGCTATGTTCTAAAGGTGACCTTTACATTAACCCTTATCACAATTAAGAAGTTTCATCCTATTATTCTCAATATACATTATCCAGACAGGAATTGGTGCCTTTGTTTGAGACTGCTTGAGATTCAGCTCACTGTTCCTCTTCTCTCACCAGTTCTGATTTGGCTTTGAGATATTGCTTGTATCCCCTAGCCTGGTGAAGCCTGGGACACCCATGGTGCTTTGTCAGTCATACACAAGCTTTTGAAAGATCAAGTGATTTATTTTTCCCATCATTGGGAGGTGTTTCTCAAACCCCAAGAAAGAATGAAAAGAGGACTCTTCGAAATGTAAGTAATTTAACATATTGTTTCAAACTTGAAAAAAATAAATAAACCAAGTGCCACCAGAGTCCAATGTTTGTATGTTAAGCAATAATAATCAGTCTTAAATTCAGGAAAATGCAAACCAATTGCTGGTATAACCTTGAAATGAAATCAGAATATAAAGTACCAATAAAAACTTCAACAACTCTGCCCTTCAACTCAATATTCTTGCTCATTTCTCAGAGACTAGAAGAAAGAAATAAGGTTACTCTAAAATAAAACCAAACTGATGTACATCACTTATAAAAAGTCAGTTTTTCTGACCTATCATACATTTTGCATTGCTTCCCAAACGGAGGAGATAAAAGAATTTCACTTTATTATAAGAAATCACTGTATACTTTGCCCATATTTTCATTTTTGAACAAGTTTCATATCCCATTTTTTTATCTTAATCATGCATCCCCTAACCTTAACCCCGCTACATTCCCAAACTATGTATGCAACCCTAGTTTGATGTTACCCATAGTAACATTCATTTTTGTTTCATCACATGATCTCCCTTGTAACCAGGAGACCTAATAATTTGTGATATAGCGGGTCAGGTTAGAAACAGTCATAGAAAAGCCACACAAAAACAACAACATTAAATAATCCAGAGGAAGCTAGGAATCACATTCCTAGTCTCTTCCTTCCCTCTAACTTTTTTAGCTAAGTGATCATTGACCTCCCACTTGAATATTTCAATACAAATTTAATTTTATAAATGCAATCATTCTATTCAGTGGTGCAATTTGAAAACTATATATGTATCTTCTCATCCTGGGTGATTCTTCTCTGTGATTTTTCACAAATCTCTCATAAAATACCCACCTAATCATTTCAGAACTCTTCTTTTTGGAGCTTAACATTTTGTGGGTCCAAGTTAAGCCTTTGAACCACTCCTCTGTTGTCCCACACTCTCCTAATTGGACTGGCCAACCTCCCTTTCTGGCTGTCCATCTTCTTTTTATGTCACTTCTCGAATGCCAGAATCTACACTGGTTAACTGCACAACCACAGCCAGGGAAGTACAAATTCCATCATCAAAATCACCAATACAAAGCCTACTTTTTTTCTTTCACACTTCATTAGGCAATGTATGTAGCAAGTTACACTTCTCTTAAATTTCCAAATTCAAGTGTTTCTTAGAATCAGTATAATGGAATAGGTAATCCTTGCTTTCTCTAAAGAATCCATTTCAAATTGATAAATATTATTATTTAACACATAGTAGAAATAATAAAAATTATAACTTGTGGTATAATAAACATTAAGGACTCACTCCAATAAAGCAGATCATTGCCTTTCCTACCCCCTTAAAGGATAGATCCTTATCTTTACTTTGATTTTATTTTAGTTTCCCTTGGTTTAGTGGGGAAAGACAATTTAATTCTCTAGGAGTTTAGAGAAAACTAATCAATCAATCAAAAAAAAACATTTATTAAGTACAACCATGTGCAAACCACTGTGCTACCACAAGTAGAATAAGCTTCATTGTCTTTTCCCCTGTAGCAATCTTTCCTCAAAATTAATTTAGAAATGAGGAGGGGAATAGATGGAAGGTAAGGGCATTCCATCTTGAAGCTTCAAATAAGAACAGCATCTTGTACTAATGGATAGAGAGCCATCTAAGAAGACCTGCTTTCAAGTCCTCACTATTTATAAAAATTGTTTGACCTGGAATGAGTCATTTAACCTCTAACTAATGTAGAAACTTGAGAGACAACTGGGTAGTGCAATGGACACTGCACTGTCCCTGAAATCAGGAAGATTTGTTGTGTTCAAATCTGATCTTAAGTCTCTTAACTCAAATTGCCAATTAATTAAATAGATGAGAATATAAATTTTAAAATTCTATAACATTATAGAGATAGGGAGCTTTCTCACCAAGTTTCTACCACAATTATGTTTATGTAATACTTTATTTTGTTATTTATACTTTATTCATCTAGTTTAAAGTTTGCAAACAGTTCACATATATGAAGTTTTATTTCAATCTCATTTGATGAGCCTTATTAATCTTATTTGATCCTCCCAACAACCATGGGAGGTTGATCCATTATGATCCCCATTTTGCAAATGAATAGTCTGATGTCTGCTTGAATTTGAGTCCAGCACTTTAACCATTATGCCACCTAGGTTTCCATGCCAAGGAAATAATAGACCTAATCCCTAATCCTATTTCAATAGAAATATTTATACTCAGGCAGATTTTCCTTTTCTTTAGTTTCCCAAATTAGCTGATGGTCTTTTCATACAAAAATATTGCAGAAACATTTTAGCTAATTACAATTTTTATTCTGAAATTAGCGAGTAATGATGAGATATGAGTATGCAATGTCGTTCATCAAAGCAATCTTCTTCCATAACCATTGTTAATTTTTTTAAAATGGAATAGATTGAATGATTCAGTCATAAGACTTCCTTTTTCAGTGAATAGAGAAAATGTTCATATATTTCATTTCAGCTATAAAAAAAACAGCTGGAGTTAATGTGACACTTGTTACTATCCCATCTTCTAGTGGAAGGTTTTCCCAACTTTTCTTAATTCCAGTGCTTTCCTTTTTAAAGTTATTTCCTAAGTTTCCTATATATATATGTGTATATATATATATATATATATATATATACAGCTTATTTGATCATATTTATTTGCGTATTGTCTTTCCCAATATAACATCTCAGAGAGGTGGAAATTCAGGTAGAGAAATTAAGTGACTTTCCCATGGGAAGTACTGAAAGTACAGATGTGAAGTCTAGTAGTTTTCTCACTGACACTGGCTTTCACATGTATAATTAAATATCTGGAAGGGACCACATAGATCATTTAATCAAATTATCTTATTTTAAAACTGAAGAAATTAGTACAGAAAGAAACTTTTACAAGGACAATGGTAAAGTCAGCACTTGAGCTGATATTTTCAATATTAAAGTCCAAGTGCTTTTCCCTCTCATAACAGGAATCCAGAGGGTAAGAGACAAATGTGCTCCCATGCTTGTCACTCCAATCTAGGTCTGTGAGTATGGGCATTGTGTGTATGCTATGTATTTGCAAAACAATGGCAGTACTTAAGGGCAAGGGGCATGTCCAAATAATGGGATCTATTCTCTGCTACACAGAACTAAATAGTAACCTATTAGCCCCAAATAGTTGCTTTGGTTCCCTAAGCAAGTGACTTACTTCTAACCCATAAAAATAAAATATAACCAGCTATTTAGTCATCAGCATATGAATTTATGTCTAGGTTGATTTAAATCAGAGCTGGCCTGAAATATCAACTCCTATTGCCAATGACCCAAAGTGATAAAAAGGGGGGAGGAGTGAGAAAGAGAAATGGGAAGAAGGCACAGAAAAGAAAATATAACAGGAGCAAAGACAATGGTCTTTTGATTATTCCTAGAGCTAAGCAGTGTTACCTCAATTGCTGTGTTTTTTTTTTAATTTATGAGCAAGCAAACTACATGCACTAAACTATTTGATGCTAAAGATATATGAATAAAAGTTAGCATTGTAATAAAATGAAACTAACAACAAAATTAATCTAATCCAATATTTAGGTACAAAGAGACAAATATGTATAGACTATAAGCTCCTTGAGGCCACTGATTGTTTTTTGTCCCCTTTTGTATACACAGTACTTGACATAGTGCCTGGCATGTAGTGGACACTTAATGAATTTAATTTATTGATTGATTGGTTTAGAGCTGTCTAGAATATGTATATTTTTTTTTCTTCACCATGATTAGGGCATGAATATGAACTGCTTACATCAATGATATTTCTTTAACACAGCTAAAATTATCACTTCTAGAATCAGCTAAGTGGAGGAGAAAAGAGAATTGGGCCCAAAAGGAAGTTGCCTTTATGTCCTTTGGAATGGCTCAAAACTCATAACCCAGATCACCTCAAGCAACTGGATCTCTTCCTTCTCCTGTGCAATTGTGATGCCAAAATTTCCTTTCCCCAAGTTTTCTGACTGCCCTAAATTAATAGAATGAGTACAGTGATTTAATAGAATGTCCCTGTCTCTCAATCGTAGCTCTCACACTGCCTGAAACATACAGAACAAGAAATACCAATAGCAACCATAAAAGGACCAAATGGAGAGAGAACGAACCAACAAATGGTCAGCTCTCTGGCCTTCTCTGATGTTTGATCCCAATATAATATATACTTCCCAGCCTAAATCTGTGACCTACCAGTCATTTTTCCAACTTGTCTCAGCACAATAAATTTCAGGACTCTGTAGACAGCCTAAATAGCCCAGTAAGGTATTTCCATTAAAATTTGCTTTCCTTCAAGTTCATTCAGGCTCACCTCCTGTGCCTCTGATAGAAATTGCCTTTAATCTTAGTCATGTCAGTCCCTCTACCTATAAACTCCAGTGATTCCTTTTCAATCTAAGATCAAATACAAAAGCCCCTATTTGTGGTTCAAAACCATTCATGAGCTATCCAGGTACCTATCTCCTTACCCCCTGGCTTTCCAAGATTCTTATACCTTACTTAACTTTCTGTACTCTTTGATCCAGCAATCATAGTTCTCTTACTAGTCCTCAAACAAAACACTCCATCTCTTCACTCCAAATATTTTCTCTGGCTGTCCTCCATGCTTCGAATACTCTCTTCTCATCTCAACCTATTGGTTTCCCTGGCTTCCTTCTAGACCCAACCAAAATCCCATCTTTCATAAGAAATCTTTCCTCGCTATTCTCAATTCCTGTGCTTTCCCTTTTTAAATTATTTCCTATTTTTCCTATATATAGCTTGTTTATAAATATTTGTTTCCTTGTTATCTACTTCATTATACTGTAAGATCCTTGAAGTCACAGGTTGTCTTTTGCCCCTATTTATATACACAACACTTGACACAGTACCTGGCATATAATGGACACAATAAATTTAATTAAATGATTGATTAGTTTAGGGCCATCTAGTGATACCTCCTAAGCTTATTAAATGATTGTTATAAAAGTCCCAACAAATATCTGCTGGTCACTCACTATAAGACGAATGGAACTTCATCTGATTTTTTCAACTTGGCAAATTATAGAGACTTGTAGCTGTTTGCTTCCTAAATTCATACTTCTTGGGTCATTGAATTCAAGATTTGGAGCTAGAAGACATTTTGGAGTTCATCTAATCCAAAGCTTCTTAAATTGTGGGTTGTGATCTCACATGGATTCATGTAACTGAATATAGAGGTCATGAAATTATGATTTTTTTTTTATCAATGTTTGATTTGTATACCCATTTTATATTCTTATACATCCTGGGTCACATAAAATTTCCCAGTTGAAAAGTAGTGAGTGGGAAAAGTTTAAGAAGCCCTGATCTAATCTGACTGACCTTTTTTTCCTAATGAGAAAACTGAGGTACAGGGAAGATAACTTTCACAATGTAACACTGGTGGTGACAGAGGGACTATTTGAACCCATATCCTCTGACTCCAGAATCCTGTAGCAAATTACAGTAGTAAGGGTTTACAGGATTACATAATTGGTAAGCATCTGAGGTCAAATTTGAACTCAGGTGTTCTTGACTTCAGGCCCAGAATGCTATCCATTGTGTTACCTAGCTGCTGTTACTATTTTAACTAAATAGTTATATAATAATCCTTACATCTAACTACTACATATTTGTAATTATCTTCATAACTATGATGCACATATGTGTGTGTGCGTATCTTCCCCATTACAACATAAGCTCCCTTGAATAAAAATTGTTTCATTCTTTGTACTAGTATCCCCAAAATACTTCTAGATTGATTGATAATGCCTACATTCTAGAAAGACATATAATCTTATATAGACATTATAATTTAGTAAAGAAGACAGCACAAGCACCAGGACAGGGCCAAATTACATCGTAAAATTTGGGCTAAAAAAAAAATAACTTCAAGCAGCTAGGTGGCACAGTGGATAGAGCACCAGCCCTGAAGGCAAGAGGACCTGAATTCAAATCTGGCCTCAGACACTTAATACTTCCTAGCTGTATCACCCTGGGCAAGTCACTTAATCCCAATAGCCTCAGCAAAAAAAAAAAGGGGGGGGGCAGCTAGGTGGTGCAGTGGATACAGCCCCAGCCCTGAAGTCAGGAGGATTTGACTTCACATCTGGTCTCAGACACTTAACATTCCTTAGCTGTGTGACCCTGGGCAAGTCGCTTAACCCCAATTGCCTCAGCAAAAAAGAAAAGAAAAAAAAGAAAAGAAAAAGAAAAAAGAACTTTGGTGATAATGTATAAAATGGAATTGGAGTGAGAAAAGACTTGAGATAGCTTGAGCAATTAAGAGGCTAGTTTAATAGTCCAAGAGAGAAGAAATGAGGGCCTTAATTAAAGTGGTAGCTATGTGAATAGAGAAAGAACCAGATGTTATGGAGGTAAAAATGTCAAGATTTGGCAAGTTACTAGATATATGGAGAAAAAGAGACTGAGAAGTTGAGAATAATGCTGAGGTTATTATGAATCTGGAAAAGTGGAAGGATGGTCGGTCCTTGGACATAGAAAAATTTAGAAAAAAAAAGTGCTTGTAGAAAAAGATCATAAGTTCATGTCTGTCCTAACTAAATTTTGTATCCTCTCAATGCCCAGAAAAAATGTTTTGGAAAAAGGGACTGTTTAATAAATGACAGGTTAAAGAATTGAATATCCAGAATACTAAAGGAATTCACTAAAAGTACTAATAGTTTTGAAGATCCTTATTAAGTGTTTTAAGTCTTACAAATCGTATTACATATCAGTCCTATAACATAGGTATAATACAAGTGCTCCTGTCTCCATTTAACAGAAAAGAAAATTAAGGATCCGCAATCTTATGTGAGTTGCTCAAGGTTATCTGTAATGTATTAGAGCCCCAAACTAAAGCTAAGTATCCAGTGACTATATCCAATAATCTTTGCTCAATAGGACCCTTCAAATCAAATTGCTGGGTGAACCATAACAACATCATGCCAACATGGAACGATTGAACAATCACTCCCCTAAAGACAAAAGACAAGAAAATGGTAGCTGCAGAGAACATGCATTCTGATGATTAAATTGGGCAGGACTGAAAGTAATTGACATACAATGGGCCTCAGGGTTAAACCAATGCTCAGGGTCATAGCTTCAGAGCAGATTAGAAAAACCTATAGCAAACAGCACTCAGAAGTCCACAAAAACCAGGTCACCACTGTGTAAACACTGTGCAGTGCTTTGTAAACAGATAGAAATATCACGTCAGTTTGGTGTAAACAGACTAATAACATGCAGAAGCCAGGAATCCTCTCTACAGAAGCTTTGTGGACATTGAGCAGAGTTACATAGATCATCATTTTTTAATTTTATCTGAGCATCCTCATCTGAGTTTTCCAACGGGAAACAAGTTCAATAGATGTTTCTAACTTCTAACCATTATTTCAAAAGACAGGACAATGGACTTTTCTGCTTTTAAAAACTTTTAATATTTGATGTGGGGTTCTAGGCTATCAATATGGCTGCCAACTGGCAGATCATCAGGGCTATGCCTCCTGTTTCTCAATTCCACAGTTATATTATAATTATAAATCAGGAACTGTGGTTTGAATAAATCTGAAATCAGCAGATTAGTCTAGGGTTCTTTGGTAGACCTGGGGCTCTGGAACAGACAAAAAAGAAAAGAAACCCATACATAATAATAATCATTTTTGTGGTTTAAAAGTGTTTAATATATTTTATCTCATTTGAACCTTATAACAAGCTGCTGAGCAGTGATCCCCTTTATGAGGAAAAATTGTAACTTTCAACAGGAACTTGAACCAAAATATTTTGACTAACAGTGTAGCAAAATTGACACAAAAGATAGGGAAGGGGCAGTTAGTTGTGCATATACAAAAAAATCATATGTCTCTAATCTTAGTGTCTTTTATAATTTTCTGTAATGGAAGATTAGAATTGAATTGCCAGTCTACATCAAGGGAATATATATATACACACACATATGGATGCATTATATATACATGCATATTTACTACACATAAACCCAAATGTGTTTTATATACATGTGTGTGCATATACATACATGTGCACATACGTAGGTCTAGATATGTGAAATACAAGCTAAGCCATGAATGTGTTACATATATGTGCATGTGTATACATATAAATGTTCATGCTTTATCTCCTAATTCCATATATATTACATATTATATATGGTGAGCATATTGAGTACAGATGTATGCCACATATATACATATACATAATGTGTACCTGTATGTACTTATTTTTACATACATAAATGCCTTATCTCTTAATTAGATGATAAGCTCTTTCAAGACAGGAATCTTGGTGGGTAGTTCTTTTTCTTTTTAACATCTCCCAGTGCTACATGGATCATAGAAGTGACCCTCCATTCTTAAAAATTATAGCAATGAAAGCTGATCTCAATCTCAAGAGGGCTCTCCCAAGATGGATAGGCTTCAAGCCTGGATTGTATATATCTTGTGCAAAGACAAGCATAACTAAATTCTGAGAGGCTCATTAGTGGCTGGCAATGATGTGGGGTTGGGTGAGGAGGTAAAGGATGGATATTTCAAATGCAGTAACTCTCAAAGGCTATATATTGAAAGTATAAAGGAGTTTTGATGTAAGTCAGAGGAAGAAATCCTTACAAAAAGCCTATTAAACTAAACATCCTTGAAAGAACTCACATTTAGATAGCACATTGCTTTACAAATCATATTATAACAGTCTTATAACCTCAATAGTACAAGTCATTCTGTCCCCATTTTACATTTTACAGAAAAGAAAATTAAGGCTTAGAGATCTTAAATGACTTGCTCAAGGTTGTACAGGATATCTTAAAGACCAAAATTGAAGCCAAGTATCCAGTAACTATATCCAATATTCTTTGCCCAGTATTATTTTTCATTGTTTTTTTCCCTTGGTTCCCACTATTTCATCTTGATTAAAAAAGAAAACCAGTTTTTGTTGAATGAATTATCCAACAAATTGCATCTGAGTATGTGTGAGGGGAGGAGAGTATCTGTAGTCATAAATTCAGTACCAAAGCCATTAAGATTTGGGTTCAAGTTGTACTAGCTTTGTAACTCTCAGCAAACTGTTTAACTACTCAGTGCTCTAAATAGCTTAAAATAGCATAAATTGCTGCTGACCATTGAACCTTCTACCAAAATGTAAAGAGGTTGAAAACTGCATAAATGCTCATAGGCGAGGAATCTTGAATTCTATATATTTACATCATTACAACCACATGTGTGTGTGTGTGTGTGTGTGTGTGTGTGTGTGTGTGTGTGTGTGTTTCTGGGCCCTCCATAGCATGTGGAATGAGATTTTTAAGTGCCTACATAAAATATCTAGAATTACAAGCTCAGGGGGCACTGGCTCTTTCAATGATTAACAAGAACTGGATTATTAAAGTAGACAGCACACTGGAGAGAAAGTAAAAAGGAAGACTCAAGGTCCCATTTCTCCATGTACTGGTTTGTGACCTTTAATGTAACTTTCTCTCTCTCTAGATCTCACTTTCCTCATTTGAAAAGTGAGAAAACAGATCTAGGTTTTGCAATTTTATAAGATAAGAATTTTTTCACTTTTAATTTTAGTAGTTCTTGAAATAATTCTTTATCCAAAATGAAAATCTTCACAGTGAGTCATTCATGCTGTCTAGATCACAGATGACACAAAATTCCTGTATGTCTATATTTAAAGTGGTCTTGATTGATGCTGGGAGGTCTAATTCAGTCCCTGGAGGAGCCATGAGCAGTTGATACCATTTTGAGACTTGGGATAAATGCTGACATCCTCAAGAACCTGACTAGTTTCCTCTTGAGGTGAAAGTACCAAATAGATACAGACAATAACAATGTTTTGGCCATCCCAAAGTGAAAATTTCAGTCAATCATCTAGATGTTTTCTTCCATGACATA
Source organism: Myrmecobius fasciatus (assembly GCA_023553655.1). Lineage (NCBI taxonomy): Eukaryota > Metazoa > Chordata > Mammalia > Dasyuromorphia > Myrmecobiidae > Myrmecobius > Myrmecobius fasciatus. The sequence goes on along the minus strand of JAJPUD010003171.1, from coordinate 252,333 downwards.
AATTTACACATTTGGAAAAATCCAGATAATTGCCTGGAATTTTCTAGTTTTGACATTCTGCAGACAAGGCCCTGAATTTCTAAGAACAAAGAATACCTACAATAGACTTAACTATAGAGTTTTTTCAAGTACAAGAGAATAGCTTTAAAAATTCAGCATTAAATTCTCATCCTAGAGAGCACTATGGGAATACTCCCCTTACAATGCTTTTTAAAAAGAGATGTGAATATATCCTTTGTGGTTTCTGAAGCCAGAGGTCAGCGCCCACAATGTCAGAATCATATAGTACCAAATGTCCACAAAATGTATGGATTAATATGCCACAGTTAATATTTTTGTACCATTCATTCTCTAAAGCAGTATTTTTTTTTATCATCAGGGAACATACACAGTAAAAAAAAATGTGTTTTGTTTTACAACTAAGACATGATTGATGTTTCACTAGGAGAGACTTTTCATAACACAACAAATGTCCCCTGACAAGAAAGTTATTGGTACAAGTAAACTACAATATTGCAATAATGTTAAAGTTTAGTCTTTAACAGGGTGGGTAAAACAAGAAAGGAAGAAATGGAAGGAACAGGAAGGATTGGGGTGAGGATTGGGAGAAATAAAAGAAAAATAGGAGAAAGAAATGAAATTAAATGTAGTGAAGAGAGTGGCTGCTCCTGAACTCAGGAAGATATGAATTCAAATTCAGCCTTAGATTTAGCATTTTGCAAATATTAAAATTGTATGTACATTAAAAATGTATGTCCATCATTAGCCTAGAATATCAACACACTACACCATTTGTGTTATTTGTTTGTTCTTCATTTTCAGAGAGGAACAATGCCATCTGGGGTGATGTTTTGACTTATGCTAGAATGGAATATATGTGAGGTAGTTGTACAAAGTCCTCAACTTCTCTTTTTCAGAGTTCTCAAAGTCCAGTGGCAAGACAAAAATCATTATGGGAATAAGCTGTCAAAAGTGCCTTTGGTGAAAATATGAGAAGGGAATGGGTAGGGCTTCATAAATGACTTTTGACAGCAGATTTCATCCTCACAATAGCAACTGATTAAAGTTTGTGGAAAATATAGGACCTTTTCATTTGCTGATTACAAGAGCCTTTGAGTAAATAACGAGACATGCAACCTTCAATTTCTTTCTCGTATGAAGGAGGAAAAATTTCTATACATTTACTGATTAACAGGTAGGTTTCTTCTATGCTAAACTAATGAAGGTATTTCTCTTGTTCTAAGATTTAGTTTCAGAGAACTATGACACATGTAGAAGGAAAGAGCTCTTTAGTATTTTGCTGAAATGTAAATTGTTATCCTGAATCTTATTATTAAATTTAAAAATCTTAAATCTGAATTAAGAGGACTTCATAGCATTTTATAATTTATATATTTATTGGTGAATACTGAATAAAGAGGAAGTGAAGAAACATATGACCCTGGTGTGTTACTCTAAGGAAATGTGGTGATTATTATTATCATATTTATGTGGTTATGATTATAAGTATTATATTTTGATTAAAATCAAAAAAATCCAGAATTTTAAAATTATATTCTCCTAAATAAATGACATCCAAAAATTTATTATAAATATTTTATTTTGTTATTGTTCAGTTGTATTCAACTCTTCATAATCACATTTAGGGGTTTCTTGACTAAGATACCAGAATAATTTGGCATTTCCTTCTCCATTTTTGTAGAGGCAAACAGGGTCAAGTGATTTACTAAGAATCACACAGATAATAAATGTCTGTACCCAGATTTAAATGAAAAAAAACCTACATATACCATTGATAGCCATATAATATTAAGAAAAATAGAAGATAATCCTAAGCATAATAAGTCCACCCTTTCAATGGTGGACTCCCTTGAAAGAATTTATGAGAAGACAATGGCAAGAATCACATGAAATGGATAGTCATGCATGAATTACAATTACCATCAGAAATACATCAAAGCAAGTAAATATACATTTATATATTAGTTCCAAAAATAAATTGCACAAGTTTTGAATGGATAGGCAAAAATGATATTGTCTGCCCCTGGGAATTCTGCTTCCTTCTCATTGGTGAGGGTAGAAGGTGTGTATATTAAAGAATATCATACAGATTCTCCATCTAAGGAGTGCTCCAGATTTTTCATTTAATGAAAGTACACAGGGCAGCCTTCTGATAAATTCCCAACCAAATTTAGGATTTCATCACATTCCTAAGATGGCTAATCCTTCCCACCTTTGCACCTTTTTTCATGTGTTATCTTTTCCCATTGTAAACTCTTTGATAGAAGGGGGTGGGTTTTTATTTGTTTGTTTTACTTTACTTTGCTTTTATTTGTAACTCCAGTGCTTAGAATAATATTTGGTAGGCACTTGATAAATGTTTATTGACTGACAGACATAGATGCTCCAAGTAATCTGAATGACTTTCAAGTCCCATTTTTGGGACCTGCCAAAGCTTTGAATTTTGAGTGAATCTCCAATTTCTTTCTCTGTTTTTAGGTGAAGAAAAATAAGATCAGTAAGCAAAATTTGATGATTGGCTTAGCTCCAATGAAAAGATATGACAAACCTTCTCTTCTTTGCAGTGGTCCATGGATGTGAAACACTGAACTTACCAACAGACTTCATTGGTATTAGTTTTGTCAGCTTGCATTTTTAATTTTTTTTATTTTCAATCTTTGTTATATGTTATATGTTACATATATAACATAAAACATATATTATGTTATATAATATATACAATATACAATATAATACATAGAGACATATCATTATATGTCTCTAAGTGAGAAAGGGAGATACATCTGGAAATGAACATGATGTTAAAACAAAAGCCATCAATAATTTTTTGAGATGGTATTTATTATGCTCAGGAAAAGAGATGATCATTGTCAATTTTTTCTATCGTTATGGGGCTTCATAATTCTCTCCATAATTCAATGTTGCTACCAACCAGGTGAGCTGACATCACCCTGTTGGTTATTGGTGATGCTTTGATCAGTTTTTTTAGATATTTGTGGAGCCATTTTTTTTACCTTATCAGTAGCTTTCTTGATGAAAGGCATGTGTACTATTGGTGGTAGCATCATACTTCTATTTTAGGAGGATGCATATTCATCAGTCATCCATGTCAAATTTGGTATTATGGAGACAAGCAGTTCCAAATTGCAAGGCTAAACCCTGACAGTGATATCTGTAAAGGGAAAGATCTCTCCATAAGAAGTATTTGTTACCTTTTTTCATGAATTCTCGTCTAGTTTGGCTAACTGTTTTAATGGTAACTCAATATTATGATACCTTATATAAAGCTGGTTATTTTCACACTGGGGTAGTTTTGTCTTCCAATCAGAAAAGAGATAGTTTACCAGGAACTCAATTATCCTAATTGTCAAAATTGAAACAAATTGTTCTTTTTCTTAGGATATTGGTGGATGGATTAAAGATTTTAAGATCCTTTAGGTCATATAAATAAGACAATGGTCCTAGATACAAGCAAGCAATAGTTCTGGCATCTTTCTAGCTCCTTATTTACTGTAGTGAAAAGAGTATTCACTTTGGAGAAAAAGGAAATGAATTCTCATCCTGGCTCTCTCACTTATCAGCCATGTAGTTTTAGGCATGTTACTTATTCTCCCCACAAAATAGGGGAATTGGACTATATAATCTCCAAAGATTTTTCTAGTTATCTTATGAAGCACAAAATGAAAAAAGACTGATGCTAAAAAGGGCTTCTCAGGCTTCCTTACATCAGTAGGCACATAATTTTCCATTTCCATGGAGTTTATGAAATAGTTGTTTAGGAATAACTATTTCACATCTATATTTTTTATTCTCTTTCTGAGTAGCAATGTGTTTCCTACTGGTTTGTTTGGTTCAATGGTGGATTGGATTCTCCTGTTAGCATTTCATGCTTTCATTCATTTCATATGCCCTTTGGAAGCAAGGAATTTTTATTATCTGTACCAATTGTGATGGTCTTTGCATAAATTCTAGTGATTGGGGATCTGTATCTTTCAAAGGATTCTCATATTCAAAACGTTAATACAAAAAATCCATTTATCAGGCCTCAATATGTACAATACTTTGTTCTGGTGCTGGGCATACAATGATGAAAAATTACCCTTCTACTGCCCTCAAAAAACTTATGAACTAGCAAGATAATTTTTGTCTCTACATTCCCAATGCCTTACATAATGCCGGGAAAAATAATAGCACAAAAAGTGTTTGCTGATGAATTGACTGGACCTGACATGTACACAAATAATTTCATATGTGTGTATGTGTGTATGCATGCACAAATATAATGGAGGTATGCTTTGTGAAACAGGATAGACAATTTCTAGGAGGAATAAGAGGATGAATCAAAAAAACTTCATCAAAAGCATAGCACCTGAGTAGAGTTTTGAAGAAAGAAAAGGATTTTCACATAGAAATTAAAGAAGAGAATATATAGGTGTAAGCATGGCTTGAACAAATGTATAGACAATACAGGATAGATTAAGTAATAACTGACAGTCTGGAACATGGAGTATGTGAAGGGGGAGTAATCCAAAATAAGTACAAAAACAATGTAGACTGGAGACAGATTGTATTAGGTCTTATTTGTACTTTGGCCATATTTAGAAGGGCCATGGTATTATAAAATTAAGAACCCTCTTTGAAAAATATGCATATGTGGGCATAGAAATCCAGATGTTCTTTCATTATAAATTGAGCATTTAGGGGGAAACTGTCTATACCTTTACCTTTACCTTTAAACATGGGAAGTAGCTCATCTTGTCCCATAACATTCCAAGAGGTAAAAATTTCAATTGGCTAAGACACAAAATGATTGAATCATTTACAAACTACTATACCATTAATTCACTAAAGCAATACGATCTGGCATCAATTCCTACACTTGACACAAATTCCTGAGCTCACTTCTAGAAATGCAAATTCTCCCCAGAGCTCTGAACTCTGTTTTCAATTTAGAAAGAATGATGAATGGATTACAAAGTGTCATGTGACATGCAATTAAAGAAAGAGAACCAAAAGTACAGAATAAATGAGGTGAGGACTCTAATCATCCATGTCAATGTTTTGCTTATCTCATACTTATAAAAAGGGTATAGGGTGGGAGCAGGAACTAACTAATGTTTATTATAGGGACTAGATCTATGAATTCATAAAGGGATATCCAGATGAGGAAACTTTCTCCATCAATACAGATTGATACCTTTTCTGAAACTGAGTCGCAGAGAGATACCTAGAGCCTTGAAAGGTTGTGACTTGTTTAGAATTACATAGCCAAGACAGGACTTGAACCCAGATCCTCCTGGCTTTCAGGTCAATTCTGAGTCTACTATGCCACCCTATTTAAAATGACAATTTATGTTTCCTCAAAACAAAGAAAATTCTAGGAATATTCATGTTGAGGAAAATATGGATTACACTTTATACTCTTTTAACATGTTTTATTCTCCTACACATCTGCTCCGAGATGAATTGTAATTGTAGATGAGATTATTTCAAGAACTCCTGATTTCTCAACCAATGCAGATCCCAATACTTCTATTTTTCTAATTAATTTTGTTCAGTTGGTAAAAATATGCCTTCCATCTCCCCTAACCACCTCTCAAAAGAAAAAGAAAAATCTTTTTACAAACATGTTTGGCAAGAAAAATAAATTTCTGTGTTGTCCATATCCAAAATAAATGCCAAATATTTATGCATATATGTGCATGTGTATGTGTATATATCATTCTTCACCCTTATTCTTTTACCTCTCTTTCTCGAGGTGGACAACTCAAGATTAATCTTCAGGAATCATGTTTGTTCATTGCACTGATAAGAATTCTTAAGTTTTTCAAACTTGTTTGTCTTTACAACATTATTGTTATTGTTTAAATTGTTCTGATCTTCTTAGGTAACTACTAACTTCTTCCTATTTCTATATCCTTTAGATTCTAGGAAATCTGGCTAGTTGCTTTTCTTAAAAATATTTCTTCAGGGGCAGCTAGTTGGTGCAGTGGATAGAGCACCAGCCCTGACATCAAGAGGACCCGAGTTCAAATATGATCTCAGGTACTTAACATGTCCTAGCTGTGTGGTCCTGGGCAAATCAATTGCCTCAGAAAAAAAAAAATTCAAATATGATCTCCAGGTGTTTTTCTTCATGGTCAATAATTCTTTATTCTTCTTTCCTCTTCAATATGTTGTCTAGATCGGCAATATTTTGCACTTTACAATTTTTTTTCTATTTTCTTTGAACTTTTGGTTTTGTTTGCAATCGTTCTTGTTGACTTATGAAGTCATTGGTTTCTATATAGTTTATTCTAATCTTCATAGCATATATTACTTGGGGTAAAGTTTTATCACATTGTGCCAAGTTGCTAATTCTTTTTCCATTTCTTTTTTTCCATAGCTCTCATTTCTTTTCCATTTTCACTAGTGCCTTGTTGTGTTTTGTTTTGTTTTGTTTTTATTAAAAAAAATTATATACTAACCTATCTCTTCCAAGGATTCTAGATGAATTTGTGTCCAAGCTCTATTTGTCTTTGAGGCTTTGCTTATCGATGTTTTGGAGACATTCTTGAGCATCCTTAACACCAAAATAAATTTTATGATAAGATTTGGTTTTATTTTTGATTATTCTTTCTACTTCCTGACTTCAAATTTAATGCACACTGGGGTGACAAAACACACTATGCTTTCTACAGCCCCCACACTGGGCTGAATTAAAATATCTCTGGGGGATTTGGGGATCAGCCTGAGTCCTTAGTCTTAGTGGAGAATTGATGAGGTGAGACTCACATGGATGGTCAAAGATGGAGTCTGTTTATTCAAGACAACTTTCCACCTTATATACCCTATAACCATGGAGTACTGTGCATGCACCAACTTATTAGGGACAGGTGTGTCCTACTTCAGTATAACTCGGTTTCAAGTAAGCACAGGTGGTCACACAACCACCACCCCCACTTCTCAGGAAGGCTGAGAGCCCTTAGGGGAGATGGGAAGTCGAACCAGACATTGTCAGCAGGTTCCCCCTGGGCTGAAGGGTTTTATACTTTACCCAGAGTTCCCCCACTAGCTATGACCCTCTACAGATAAGGCTTTTGAGAATCCAGAATGACCTCCACAACTTTATGAAGCATCAGACAGTGAAAGTGATAAAGAATCATATCCTAGTAATCATCCTCAGCTCTGTACTATCTAACACCTTCCATATTGAATCTGTCACCAAACCCTGTCAATTTCACTTTTTTAACATCTCTCTGACATCCTCAACACCTCACACCTCCATTATTGTAACACCAGTTGATAAGATTGCTTGCCTTAAGTCTCTCCCCAGGCTAATATAGTCTTCATTCACCCACCAAAGTGATTTTCCTAAAGTACAAGTTCTCCCCACTAATAATCTACAATAATTCGCTATTGCCTTTAGGTTTGAACAGACATTATATATATATATATATATATATATATATATATATATATATTTAATTTGACATTCAAAGTCCTTCTTAACCTACTTTCTCCTACCTCTCTAATCTTCTTGTACTTCACTCCCCACCATATATTTTTAGATCTAATGACACTGGTCTCCTGGTCTGCCTCTCAGAACAGAAAACTTGTTTCCATTTATATAGCTGCAGATATTTCCATTCTCTTGAAATAGAGAAATTGCCCCTAAAGCAGGGCAATTTTTGAAAAGTGATTTTCTTCTAAAATCATCATAAATCCCATCTAGAATGCAACTCTAAACCTCTTAGGTCACAGTTGTGTCAAGGCCAAACATGATGAAGCATAACTCTCTCATTTCCATCAACATGAATCTCTCATTTCCAGGCATTTTTCTGACCTAGCATTCCATGCCTATAATGCTCTTCCTTTAAGACCCAATTACAATTTTAGCCCAAATTCTCTTAATTTTAGTGCCTTTTTTCATGTAATTATTTTCCATTTATCCTGTATATAATTTGTATATATTTGTTTACATGTTATCTTCTCCTTAGACTTTGAACTCTTGAAGGTCAGAAGCTGTCTTTTACCTCTTTTTTTAACCTCCAGAGCTCAGGCACTTAATAAATGTTTAGTGACTAATGGATTGAAAAATAGGGCCATTAGATTGAAATAAAATAAGGAAAAAGTCAACAGTGTTGTTAACAGTACAGTGTTAACAAAACCAAATAGAAATGTGAGCAATTAAACAATACATAAGAAGTTTTGTGAAACACATACTGACTTAGAAAACCATACAATAACATTATTTATGTTCTATTGTATTTTTGTTTATTTTGTTAAATATTTCATTATTATATTTTAATACAGTTTGAATAACATATTTCCATATGTGTTTAATATTTCTGATAAAGTGAAAGAGGCATTGAACTGGGAGAAGGGAGACCAAGTTTCCAGGTATTTCTTGGCCATTGTCATTGTGTCAACTCAAAAAAATTTACCCCCATTTGAATCTCTCTGCTTGTTTGAACTCTTTCTATAAAATTTGAGACTAGGAACAAAGGATTTTAAATTTTCTCCAAGTTCTGAAATTCTCTAATTAGAAAGAGGCTGATTTCACAGGAATTCAGTTAAAGTAATTCTTTGTTTGGGTTCAGCTTTCATTCTGCTTTGTTGATGAAAGCATTCAAATCCTTGAGGTGGTGTACTTGAAAGTCAATTAATGTCCACTCCAGTTTAATTACTCCTGATATTGGAGATATGTCTATTCTTTGTATATAGGGAGGAAATCTTCCTTCTCCTGAGAATAGAAAAAGCTTTCCATGAAGACTGGCAACAATGATGATGATGATGAAGATGAAGATAATAAAATAATATTTATAATAATATATAGTTCTTTATGATTTTAAAAATGATTTGCATATATTTTGTCATTTGATTAAATTATTTAAAATATAAAATCCAAAGGGAAATCTTAAAAAACTGTGTCAGAATGTTCCTCATCCTTCTCATACTTCACTTCCTATGAAGGATTTTTCTGTCTAGGGGTTGAGGCGAAGAGGAGGGAAAAGGAAGAAGGGGTGAAGATTATCAATGTAAATAATCAAGATAGCTTCTGCAAGTAGGATCTAAATAAAGGATGAAGATTAGGAAAGAGAGTCAAATAATCTGTTGCTGCTTAATTGATGATGTGCAAGCAGATATTATCTTTGCTATTCTAGGTTTTTCTAAACAACCAGTGTTTCCACATTCATGATGGCTGTTAGGATAACAGCACCATCTAGTGTGTTCTGACATTGTCTTAGAATGTATTCAAAAGACTTGAATTTTGTCATGATGTTGTTGGATAGAAGAAGCATTCTTCATTCCAAGTTATGCTCCATCATATTTGGCCTTGACACAACTGTGACCTAAGAGGTTTGGGGTCACACTCTAGATGGAGTTTATGATGATTTTAGAAGAAAATCACCATTCAAAAATTGCTTTGCTTTAGGGGCAATTTCTGTGACAAAAAATACCTCTGTATTTCAAGAGAATGAAAATATCTGCAGCTATATAAATAGAAACAAGTTTTCTGCTCTGAGAGGCAGACAGCAATGTGCCCAATTTTTCTATTATGAGCAAAATTATATACGTAAACCAAGCAGCATGCATCATTGTAGACTAAGCATCTTGTGGAAATGGCAGGGGCCAGAGGAATCATTTCATCCAACTGCTTTGTTTCACAGATGAGGAAACTGAGACCCAGAGAGGTGAAACCAGTTTCTCCAGATGATATAGTTTAAATAACAAAGTCAGGATTAGAACCTGTTTTCTAGTTCTAGGTCAAATACTTTGCAACTGCCAATTTCCCATACTGTCTTCTATTACTAAGGTTTGAATGAGTTTTCTTCTTTCAAATTCCCTTCTCACATCATTTACTACTCTGTCATTTTCCAAATTCAAGTAATGATGGAGATATTTATTTTAGCATATTTAGTTGTAATGACAGGACTGACAGTGAAATATTGTCAGTTAACTCTAGCAGATAATCAGACCAGAATATGAAGAAACTGATTCCAATGAGAATCCCTAATCCATTTGTGCTATTCCACTCTTTATTAACTAAGTAACAAAGAGGTGGTTAGTGAGATAAAAAGAGAGGGGTAAAAGAGTCATATCTTAAGAAGGAAAGCTAAGGGGAATGAAAAGGAAAAAGGAGGGCAAAAGGAAAGAGAAAGGTAAAGGAGAGAGAAGGGAAGGAAAGCGAAAGGAAAGATAAATCATTTTTATCCCTATATTCCTCTCTCTCTATGTATATATTTATTTTTTCTACATGAGTCAGTCTCCTAACAACTTTAATTTAAGAATAACGGAATTGTTGGGGGCCAAGGGGATAGAACAATCTAAAGAATACAGATAAGCAAAACAACAAGGAACAGGAATGAGCCCTTGAACCTCCTCCTAAGCACTTCACAAGGTACACAGACAACATTTATTGAGCTTGCAACTTTTACTCTGTCAGCAGAGCTCATTGTTCTGTACTACACAGTCAGCCACCCCCTTAAATGTTTATCTTTTTTACCTGTTTATATATCTGTAAAGCTGAAGCTGGCGCAAATTAAAACAAATGACAGCATGCTTTCGGACCAAAACATCACAGGTGGTAAATACTTGGACTGAATGTTAGGCCCAAGAGTGAAAACACATTTGTGATGTTTGCCCTTGCTTTATTGGTTTGGATTTACAAGGCTAGTACCTTAGAAAGTTATTTATTTCCCTCTAGATACTTTGCCTGTAAGTAGGGTAAGCTTGCATCAAGGGGAAGATAATGACCTTGTAGTGTGCACTTCTCATAAGTATGGTTTACTGAGGAAAAGAATTTCACCTCTATGTATTCTATATATTTTTAACATTTTTAAAATATTTTAAAACCTTTTTCCATAGCAGCTAAACACAAATATTAACCATGCTGAGATCTGATAATTTAGAACGAAGAATGAAGAAAACAGTTATAATTTGAAAATTAATGATAATACTTAAGACTGGTCCAAATTCTGCCTCAATTACATAGTAAGTTATGACCCTGGGGGAAAAAAACCACATAATTTCTTCCAACCTCTAGTTTTCTTGTCTGTAAAATGAGGACAATAATAGCATCTACTTCATAGGGTTGCTGTGCGAATTAAATGAGATGAATGGTTTATCAATCTTAAAAGTTTTTATAAAAGTCAGCTGTTAACTATTATCAGTCACTTTAATATAATTTGGCTTTCTTCTTTTGGAGTAAGAAGAACTTTTTCTTCAATTTATTAGTGACTTAATTTTACTTTAAATTTTTAAAAAAGGCTTTCCATATCAGTTTCATAAGTTGCCAAAATCTCTCCAATCTTTCTTCTTCTATAGGATTCAATTATTTTATCCTCGCATGATATATGTATAGATATATGTGTATATACACATGTATGTATGTAAATACTTATATCTCTGTATATGTAAACTTATATTTGACATGTGTGCATTATATTATTGTATAAAGATATATATGTGTGTGTATATATATATGCATGTAATATGCAAATCCATATTACTAGAGGTATTTTTTCTCCATATGTATTACTCAGAAATCTCCCTTCCTAACAACCATGTCTCTAAGCTTGATGAGAAAAAATGTTCTTCAGATTCATGTGGATACAGAAATAAACTATATGAGCTTTTGATGTTTTTATATCAGTTGCATGAATCCCTGTAACTGATGCTCTGCAATCAGAAGTTACTGTCCATCTGCCTGCCTTCCTCAACCTTCTTTTTCTTGTCCTATGAACCTAGGCCTTTACTGATTGATTCAGTTAATGGTGAATGAATTGTCATATCAACCATCCATCACCTTTTCAGTGTATGCTTTGGAAATATTTTCTTTTCCTTAGGTGCTTAAGTTTAAAAAAATAATCAGAAGAAAGCATTTAAACATTTTTAAATTAAATACAATTAGGTTTAAAAGAAAAGAAATAAACAAGTTTATCTATAGTATATCCTCTACATTTGTACAAGGTGAGCTTCTGACTTAGTCTTAAAGGCTTGGTCTTTAAGGTCTCAATTTCCTTCCCTATAAATGAATTTGTACTAGATGATCTCCAGGTTCCTGGAAAATACATGCAAGTCATTACATGTATATATATTCTATGTCTCTGACCTTAACAATCTAAATATAATACTTACTATGACTTTTTTTTTACCTGAAACTCATCTATTATATTAACTTTCTGACTGCATTCTAGATTGCCATCCTCTTCTACTGGCTGGAGAAACCTTTTTCTATCTTTTAATCCACACCTATAAAAAGTGAAATATTAAATTATTAACCCAAAATAATACATCTGATATTCTCTTAAGATACTCTTCTTACAATAAGAGTAATGGCTTAGAGGAGTTAATATTTGTTAGCAAGAAGTTTGAGAAGATATCTGAGTGTGACAAACCATTGATCTAATCTGATTATTTACTTTAATGATACAACTTACTGGTATCTATACCATCTTCTCCATGAGACAGATGCAGTTTATATATATATATATATATATATATATGGTTACCCTTCACTCTTGCTATGTGATGAGCCCATTTCCTTTTTATTAAGTTAAACACCTCTTTAGTGATAACCTATAAAATGCTTTATTGGAAATGTTATAAACTAC
>JAJPUD010003171.1:206292-227929 GCA_023553655.1 Myrmecobius fasciatus | reverse complement strand
TAAAGGTACCAATAAAAGTAAGCAGGACAGTGCTTGCCCTGAAAGAGGCTATATTCCAATGCAAGAGAAAAAAACACATGAGGAAAAGTTGAGATGGAAGGAAGTGTATGCCCATGATGGAATGATTCTGACTAAGTTATGGAATCCCATAGGGCACAGTTCAAGGTTCCAGTAAAGAGTGAGGAGTGGGAATGGTAGATGAGGATGACCACCAGAGTGCAGGTTTAGAGATGGGCAACTTATAAGGTCACTATCTGGAACTGGAAGGAATTTTAAAGACTCTCAAGTTTAATCTCTTCAATATTATACAGGAAGGAGTAAGGATCAGGCAAAATAACTAACTTAGCTTGCCTATGGTCAGTCAGTAGTGCTTGAGATAGGTCTTGAACCCAATTCTTCCTGACTACAGATACAGATCCAGCACTCTATTCACTACACCTTGCTGCCTCATGAGACAATATTTAAACTGTGTACTTCTTCTATGGAGAGCATCAAAAACATGGTTAAAAACTTCACAGGATGACCAAAGATATAGAACGAATTCCCACCCTGAGGAAATCAAGAGATTTTTCAAAATACGTGTGTATAACCAACTGCCTATAAATATACAAAGTAATAAATAAATTAAAGGAAACTGAAGCAAGAGGCCCAAGTAGCTTCTAATCAAACTTGAATGTTATTTCTATTTTTTTAAATGATGTCCAAGCAAACAATTACCCCCAAAGAACACATTTGTCAGAAGAGACAGAATACTTTAAAAGAGATATACATTAACTATAAGATAATTCTTAGAATGATCAGTGATCTTGTAATATTCAGATGTCCTCCATAGGAGGAATTTATATCCTTAAAGGAAACAGTCCTTCCTATTTATACATCATTAAGTGGCTCATGTTCAAAACCTGTTCATAGTTTCCTGATTCCAAAAGTTGTCAATTCACAAATTTGGCAGTTTCCAAGTGCGTTGTATTATAGTGGCATGTGGCAACTAATTCATATATATATATATATATATGGATGTATATGGATTTATGGACTTAAATATATATACATAATATTTCTGCATTTGTATAAGCTTCATTTTTATGTCTTCCATCCTAATAATTTTCACAGATTTTTTAAGGAATAAATTTGTAGTATTTTTTAAAATCAAAAATAGGTATTTGTTTATAGACAAGTCATTTTATCTTTCTGAGACTCTGAGCAGTTGACTACCCAAGATTTATTTACTGAGTTTTAGATGGGTGATAGTGATACAAAGAATTCTTACATGGATGAAATCATGGATCTTAGATGTAATCTTAATTGGGAATGAAGGAAACGAAAACTAAATGAAAACACATAGGAAAATGAGATGGGACAACAGGCTGGGTCTTAGAAGATGTTAACCTTTCACCCATTTTTTATATAATCTTGAGATGAGAGAATAAAGATTGAGAATACACATAAGACCATGGGAGAATGGGGGGGGAATAGTAGTAGTTTAACACTGTTTCATATGAGAAGTCTAATCTTCATTCAGAAAAAGGCTATATAATTTAAGTATATGAAGTTATAGTTAGAGGTAAATAAAAGTATATGAAAACATACCAGTGTAAAGATTGGAGTTTCAAATCATCAATCTAAATAGGACTGAACCTGTTATGCCCTAGCTGGAAATCAAAATCTACTTTCCTTAACCTAGATATATTCTTCAATTCTGGGCACAACACTTAGCAAACTATAAAATATAGACAGCCAAAGAATGTTAATGTTCTCTTGGTAACTTTATCAGCTCCCATGGGTTTAATTATTAAGTCTATGCTGATGAAAGCCAGATCTATATATGCAGCCCCACTCTCTCCTCTCAATTTCATCATCAACTGCCTATCAAACATTTCAAATTGGAGTTCCTGAATACATCTCAAATTCAACAAATCCAAAACAGAACTCATACTGCTCTTCCAAACTTCTCTATTTCTATTAAAAAGTATTCCAATTCTAATCTTTCAGGTTCCTAAATCTTGGCCTTAGACTCAGCTTTTCACTTTCTTTCACCCCTCTTGGCCAGTCATTGCCAAATTTCATTGTTTCTAACTCTCTAACATTTCAAACTACTTCTCTCCACTCCTCACACAGCTACCATTTTAATTTGGACTCTCCCTCATTCCCTCTTGCCTAGAGTATTACAATAACCTCCTAAATGATTTCTTCTAATGTAATGCATATGAAACAATAGGGGTTTATATTTTTTTTAATATTCTTTGGGGTTTTTTTAATTACATGTAAAAATAGTTTTCAGCATTCGTTTTTTTTAAATTTATTTTATTTGCATAACATATGTGTGGGTAATTCTTCAACAATAACCCTTACATAGCTTTCCGTTACAAATTTTTTCCCCCCAACTTCCCCACCCCTCCCCTAGATGGCAGGAAATCCACTACATGTTAATTATGTTAAAATATTGGCAAATCGAATATATGCATACATATTTCCAAACTTATCTTTGTTGTGCAAGAAAAATCTTATCTACACAAACGATATATCAGATAAAGGAAACACAATGTAAGCAAACATCAATCAAGGAGTATGAGAATGTTATGTTGTGGTCCACATTTCGAATCCCTCTCTCTGGGTGTATATGGCTTTCTTCAGTGAACAATTGGAGGTGGTTTGAAACATATCACTGTTGAAGAGAGCCATGTCCATCAGAATTAATCGTCATATAGTACTGTTGTTGCCATGTATAATGATCTCCCGGTTCTGCTCATTTCACTCAGCATCAGTTCATGCAAGTCCCTCCAGGCCTCTCTAAAATCATCTTGCTGGTCATTTCTTACAGAACAATAATATTCCATAATATTCATATACCATAATTTATTCAGCCATTCTCCAATTGAAGGACATCTATTCAATTTCCAGTTTCTAGCCACTACAAAAAGGGCTGCCACAAACATTCTTGCACATGTGGGGCCTTTTCCTTTCTTTATGATTTCTTTGGGATATAAGCCCAATAGAAATGCTGCTGGGTCAAAGGGTATGCACAGTTTGATAACTTTTTGAGCATAGCTCCAAATCAGCATTCGTTTTTAAATAAAATTTTAAGTTCCAAAATTTTTCTTTCTTCCTCCCTCCCATTTCCTCTCCTCAAGATAGCAAGGAATCTAATATAGGTTATTCATATACAGTTATGAAAACGTATTTCCACATTAGTCATGTTGTGAAAGAGGAAACAAACAAAAAGGAAAAGGCACCAAAAAAGTGAAAATTGTATGCTTTGAGTTGCATTCAGACTCCATAGTTTTTCTTTGGACGTAGATAGTAGTTTTCCATCACAAGTCTTTTAAAATTGTTCTAGACCATTGCTTTATTGAGAAGAGCCAGGTATCATAGTTAATTGTTGTACAATGTTGTTGTTATTGTGTACTATGTTCTCCTGATTCTACTCACTTCTCAACATCAGTTCATATAAGTCCAATTTTTTCTGAAATCCACTTGCTCATCATTTCTTATAACACAGTAGTATTTATAAGGGCTTATGTCACTTAGCCTTTCACTTAACATTATTTTATTTGATCCTCATAAGAGCTTAGTGTGAGGTATAATGAAAAAATATAATAATCCCCCTTTTATAAATGAAGGAACTCTGTGAGTTTCAAAGAGTTTGGTAAATCCAATACCTGAAACTAAGCCTTTTGAGGAATAATGGAAAGAACATAATAGTTGAAATTAAAGGCACCTGGATTCAGTATCTGGCCCTGCTCCCTACTACCTGTGGAAACCGGCCAGGTCATCTAACATCTCCATGCCTCCTTTTCCTCTACTGTTAATTGGACCAGATAATTTGTAAACTCCCTCTGAGCTCTTAAAACCTATGAACTTTATGCACTAAAATCTCTACTAAACCTTGAGCTGAGAAAGGAGACTGATTGTTTACATAGTACCTAATAAAATGCTAATTTTAAGTACACCTGTTTCTAACTACAGCTAGAAAAAGCCAATGTCCCATTTTCAAAGCAATAAGGGACCAAGCAATATTTCTGAAAACCATTTCCATCTGCATTATCTCTTTATCCTGTTCATGTTATTTTAATTATTATACATTTACATGCATTCATCTGTTTACTTATTTATACTAGCAGTGATATTTCTGATTTGAATCCTAACATTTTAATTACCAAAACTGAGAGCATAATACCATCTCCTATATTTCTTCGAACATTCACAGACAAGCTAACTGGCATTCTTCTCTGACAGGCCATGTGTTTAATTGCCTCTAAGTGAAAAGAATGAACTGACACATCATTATCAAAATATTAAGATGCAATTTCTTCAAGGGGCAAAATTCAAAATTAACAAGCTATTTTTCACTTAGACCACTTCATATAGTTAACAATGGATAATTACCTCTTTACTGGTGCATTATCTATGTATCCATCATTTTTTCCAAATATATTCCACTTTATAGTATCAGAGTCCATGATAGTAACAGACTGCTGTTTCAGAAGCAAACATGTCCCAATGGCCAAATTCTTTTGTCTTCATAGCCTGTCATAAATTTAAATGAATACCTTCAGAGGTAAGAGGTCAAAATATTCCTTTATTTCACCTTAATCCTGCAGGGGAAGGAGTAGATTTCTATTTGACAATGTTTCATTCCATTCCTGTGCACAAGAAGAAACATGATCTGAATGAATTTTAATTGAGAGATGTGAAACTGACTGAATAGATCCAAAGATTAATGATTGATCTTAACCTTAAGGGAGGGCTCCAATAAATTTGCCCTTGGCCTTCTACACACTTCAATATTTTTATTAATGATTTGGACAAAGGCAGGGATAACAAATTTCTTAAATTTGCATAGATCACCAAATTGAGAGTAATAGCCAACAATCTGAACAACAGAAATAGGATTGAAAGATATCTCAACAAACTAGAGAATGACTTAAATCTAAGTCAAACTTGAAGTCAATCAGTCAACAAACACTAAGCTTTTACGATTGCCAGGCACTGTTCAAAGCTCTAGAGATATACACATAAGGGAAAATAAAGGTAGCCCCTCTCCTTAAGAAACATATATTATAATGAGGGAAGACATATTAAGAGAACTGAAAAGTAGGTGGAGCATGGGTAGAATAAGCACACGGTGTCAAAATCTAGAGAAAGGAATCAATGACTCTTGGCCTAAGGCCCTTCCTAAAATCCAAGGATCCAGGAGCAATTCATCAATAAGAGATGGAGATGACATAGGTGGAACGATGTCTCAGGACACTAAGGCAGCTAAAACATAGTAGCAAAATCCTAAGAGTCAGAAACAGAGCCAAGAAATGAACTAATGGATTAAAAGTAAAGTCCTACACTTGGGTTTAAAAAAATAAAAATTGACCATGGAAGTTTGGTCGGATAAGATATGACTACACAACCAGAAATGTGAAAAATGACTAGGATTTTTAATCAACTACAAGGTCAATATGAGTCAACAGTTTGAAAGCTGCTGAAAAAACTCACAATAACTTAATTGAGGTATAGAAACAAGAGCAAGGAGCAGAGATAGTTCTAGTATACAATGTCCTCATGAGCCATCTGGAGAATTATATTCAATTCCAGACACTGTTTTTCAAAAAACACATCTGCATTACAGCAAGAGGCCATGAATCATATATGCCAGGATTGATTGAGGGAACTCTTGATTGAGGGAACTATAGTTGAAGGAACTTCAAAAAAGGTTTAGGAGAGATATGATTGTCATCTTCATTTTTAAAGGAATAATAGATGGATGAAATATTTTATTTTGTTTGATTTCAGAGTATAGAACTATAAATAATGGGTATTATAAATAGTGAGGTAGATTTGAGCTGAATGCTAGGTAAAATGTCTGATTAATCAAACTATCAACTCAAGAATCTTTCTAAGCCTTTGACATTGTTTCCCTTTATGGTAAGATCAGAAAATTTAATTTTTTTATTTTCTTTTAAAAGACTTACTATTAACTATTTCTCTGAGGTTTCCATGATCAAACTTAATAAACTAAATAAGGCACTAGCCTTATTTGTCTTAGTAGTAATGACTAAAGCTTTCCATAAAGCAACTTATGCCTAGGAATCTATGAGATATATTTTTCTAATGAAATTATCATCCATTTCATTATCAAGCAAAGGCCACCCTGAAATACAAAATGGCCAAGATAGCTGTGGCCAGTGAAACTGTATCAAAAATTCTAATTTCCCTGAAATAAATACTACTTTCATGACTTAGAGAGTAATTACTGATGCCTTTTTGAAGTTCCTTAGTATATTATTATAAAGGATATTATTTATTTTATAAAAGTAGACATAATATTTTAAAAGACCTCTTAAGAATAGATATTCTTCTCTTTTGAAAGAAAAAACAAGTATACCAAACCAATTATGAGATAGTAATCACGGTCTGACTCGTTGATCATTAAAGATTCTTCCACTTTCCTGAAAATGTGACTCACAGTCATCAATAGATCTCATTCTTCTTAATCTAATGCTTGAATTTCAACAATTCCATGATTTTATGGGTGTTGATGTTTTCTCCACACTGATAAAGATCACAACCCATTCATCTTGACCTTAGCATATTGTTATACACATTGCTGAAACAACAACAACAACAAAAATTTCCATATTGGTGGCCAGCCTTCTGGGGAAGGATAAGCATCTCCAAGCTAATTTTGACTGGTTCTTGAAATGCATACATAACGCCTTTCTACCTTGGTAGAACCTCATAGAAATAGTGCTCCAGTGTAGCATTTAATAATGTCGAGTCATGTCACCACTACAAAAGGGCACTACAAAAAGAATTGTACTTATAATAATAAAAACAGTTTGCAGATCCAGTATAACATTGGCATTTGTCTAATTAGTGTCGAAGATAAACTTACTACCAAGGTGCATATGGTCACATAGTTATGTCCTTTCTTTAAAGTGTACCTTTGATTTATCCTACTGAAGATGAATTAACTGGTAAGATAAACTTTAATCCAGATGGACTCCATTTAAAAATGGGAACTCAAGGTAACTGGGATTGCTGGTAGCAAAGTTTCTCCAGCTTCAATGTTTGTTTTGTTTTGTATTCTACAAATCCATTTCTTTTCAAAATACCCAGTGAACAAAGAATAATAGGAGTAAAGATTTGTATTGGCCACATGAAAACATTATTTTCTCTTGGTTTAATTTCCCATGAACATTGTTGATCTACAAGCTCAAACATGTACATGGGGCCTCCCTGGCATTTCTTCTACCATTGCAATCCTGGTGCAGCCCAGCAGGTTTCTAATCTCTGATAGATTTTCATGCCTCAGTCGCCTTCCAATATTTGTTGAAACCAGCATTAAAAGAAAACAATACAACACCAATATGCTTTGAGTAGAAGTTTTCATTTGAGAGAGCATGGGGGAAAAATATAATGAGATCACAACATTTCTAAAGCAAAAGTAAATGTGGAAACATATTGATATATTTCAGGGTTCCTTTAACAGTTCCCTTGTTAATAAATTCAACCTAAATTCAGCTTTTAGAGTTGATATGGGGCTCTATAATTTTTCATGCTAACAGGTTGTTTTCAAAACTCTTTGGACCCCAGTGTCCCACAAATAAAAGCCCCATTATTGTTTCCCTTTTTCCAAAGTAGCATGATATATTGAAGTGAACATTTATCTTCAAACAAAGGACCTATGTCCACATGCTAACTCAGGCACTTTTGAAACTTTAGGCAAATCATTCTACTCTCTTGTCTCAGTTTCTTCATCTGTATAAAGATAGGGGCAGGTCAGATGACTTCTCAGGTTCCCTTCTAGTTCCAATGCAAATAACAAAGCTCTCTATGAATGCCAGCTATTATTATTATTACCTTGTAAAGCAGTTTTAACAGGGCAATCCCTTGATCAATCTGATGAGCTCCCCAATCAACTTGATGAGGCTGCAGGGCAGGAAGCCTTTGTAGCATCTAATAGGGACCTACTCAAGTCATCATTTTGAGAGGAAATAAACAATTCCTAATTGATTTTCAGTGACTTGGGCTGCTGCCAAAATGATTAACTATCTGGGACTCAGGAGGATGGATTGTAGTTAGAGCAATCACTTGTCTATGCAAGCCTATAAAAGAAAGCAAATGACAACTTTTTTCTTGTTTTTGCAGTGATGTTTCATTAAAGGTCCTGTTTCACACTAATGTATCTTATGGATGCGTAGGAAAAGTAACATACATAGTGGGTGCTGATCCACAAACAACCTAGAATACATAGAATTTTGAGATTTCTAAGGATATTGACTAGATCTGTGATTTCATTGATAAAGGGAAACCCCAGGTGAGGGGAACTCCCTCTGCTAATGCAAGTTGGCATCTTTTCTGCAATTTATAGTACTAAGTACTGAGACAGTAAATAATTTGCCCAAGGCAATGCTCAATACATAATTTCAGTGTTTGTCAGGGATAGCAATTGTAGTCCTGACTTTAAGGCCATTTTCCATAGTCTCTCTGTGGTATGGGGATATATACTACAATTATTACTACCCCTACTATTATTATTACTATTGTTATTAAAACTAATAATAAATATGCAAATACATGCATATATATTTGAAATTGCTATGATGAGCATATAATTATACATATATAAGTATATAACTGATAGGCAATGTCATATCATACATATATTTTTGGACCTATATTTCATTATGTTATATATCATATAATATCATATGCTATATATACATCTATTTATTGTTACATATTACGTTCCTGGATGAAATGGGAGACATGATCCACTTTGAGAATGAAGAACAACATATTACACACAAATTTTTATATGAATATATGGGCTATACATATATTTTAGGTTTGCTAAATACTCTCATCATAACAGCCTTCTGAGGTAGCTAAAGCATATATCATTATTCCCATTTTTTGAGACAAAACTAAAGCTCTAAATTAACTGACTTACCCATGATCATACACCTTTAAGAAAGAATTTTAAGAAAGGATTCTCCTGACTTCAAATCCAGCTCTCTATTTAATATGTCATGCAGTTTGATAAGACCCTCAAGAGATCATTCCCCCTTAACTACTATTACCATCCCTTTCTAAATTACTTTTGCCTATATTATATGTAAATACATATATGTTCATACTATCTCTCTTAATAAAATGTAAGCTCTCTGAACTTTACATCAAAAGCAAAAACTGTAGTATTTTTGTCTTTGTATTCCCAATGCCTAATTTAATGTCTGGTAAAAGGTGCTTAATTAATGCTTATTGATTGATCTGATCCAAATTATACTTAGTAGGTATCCCATCCCCCCTCCCAGATAAAGGGCTATTATTTTTTATAGTCAATGATTTCACTAGGCTGCAAGAGTTCCTTTATCTGCTTCTTTCAAATACAATCATCCACAATCAATCCATTCTTCTACCCCAAAGTCAATGACTTCAGGACTTTGGCTTGCAACATCTCTTCTTGCAACTATCATGAGGGCTTTTAATTTCAAAGACATACAAATATCTTTCCCCCACTTTCCTGATCATTTTTTAAAAATGTATCCTCCTCTCCCCTGAATTATATTTCCCAAGAGATTTCTTAACAGTTATGTCTGATTCATTGCCATATTGGCCCCTATGATAAGTGGAATACATCTTTCAGGGACTTCCATGAGAGAAGTATCCTGGTTAGGACAGTTTCCTTCTATCATGCAAATACCACATAGGACAATCAATTATTCTATAACAATTTTCTATTACTAAAATAAGATCAAATCCTCTGAGCACACCCTGCCCAGAAATTAATTAGTTCTCAGGGTACATTCATGATTTAAGTTGCTACCACAATACCTTGTTATAGAACACAAAATTCAGAAGTAAATTCTTCCAATAATCAGTTAATTTTCCTGCTATATTGTTTTTTCTCTGCCCTATCTACCCATATTACATTTTTCAATACCTATTTTAAATCCTTATCTCCATTAAGTCTTCTCATAGTTTCTGCTGACCCATTTAACAATTGGACATAGGACAACCTCCTTTGAATCCCAGGAGCACTCATTTGTATTTCGCACACAAATCTCTTGCCTTGTATAGTTTGTATAGTCCACATATTTATGCATATAATTATGCATATAAGTTTCTTAATGGCTTAGACCATATCTTAGTTACATTTAAATCAGCAATTTAAAGCAGCAACTATTTTCCGAAGCTTTCAGGATAATTTCAGCCAATCTTTCCAGTTAAATTTGCCCAGAGGCAACAGATAAAAAGAGCTAGCTCATTCTATTTACATTGATTTGAAAGGTGGGAGAGGAAAAAGGAGACAAAATGAGATTTCTTTGATGTGGCAGTTTATCTAGAGGGAGTCTATTATTCCTGGGTGATTTTCTCCCTTAGCTTGTCTTTCAGTTGTTTTGGTAGACTCTTTCAAAACCCATTTTGGGGTTTTCTTGGCAAAGATGCTGGAGTGGTTTGCTATTTTCTTCTCCAGCTTGTTTTACAGATGAGAAAACTGAGGCACACAGGATTAAGTGACTTGTCCAGGGTCTTATAGCTAGTGTGTAAGGCCATATTTGAAGTCAGGACTTCCTATCTTTAAATCCAGTGCTTTATTCATTATGCTGTCTAGTTGCTTTGTGTGTTATATATGCCTTTAGAGAAAACTTGAGTAGCATGGTGGTCATGTTCTAGGCTACCTAAGATCTTTTACTCAAAGTCCAAGAAAGAGTATAACAGGGATGAATCTATGTCACAAAGTCACACAGTGATCCTTTTAACTTGGCAATTCTTATTCATGGGATTAGGGAATGATGAATCTGATCACTAT
Organism: Myrmecobius fasciatus; assembly: GCA_023553655.1. Lineage (NCBI taxonomy): Eukaryota > Metazoa > Chordata > Mammalia > Dasyuromorphia > Myrmecobiidae > Myrmecobius > Myrmecobius fasciatus. The sequence continues at coordinate 217,119 of JAJPUD010003171.1, read as the reverse complement.
GTATTTTTCTGTTATTATTCAGTTGTTTCAGTCATGTTTAACTCTTTGGGACCCCATTTTGGATTTTCTTGGCAAAGCTACTGGAGTGGTTTACCAATTCCTTCTCCAGCTCATTTTACAAATGAGGAAACTGAGGTAAACAGGGTTAAGTGACTAGGGTCAAACAGCTAATAGTGTCTGAGATCAGATTTGAACTCATGAAAATGAATCTTTCTGTTTTCAGAACTCTTCCCACAGTGCCCCTTAACTGCCTGTTCATTTTCTAGATTCTTAGAAGTTATGTGCCTACAGTAAAAACTGATAGCTGTCCTACAACAATTAACTCTTTCATGCAGTTAGAAAAGTAGTATAATAAACTCATGGATTTACAATTGGAAGAGGAACTTTAGTGGGAGATAGATTTTTCAAAATGATTTAAAGTACATATAGCTTCCTTTTCTAACCTTTCCTTCAAGAAATTGGAAAGTAGATATTCCATTCAGCTAAGATGTATACTTTCTCATCTTTTGAACAAAATTTAGCAAATTCATGGGATAACAGCAGTGATTTTGGGCAATCCATTTGTACTCTCTGGAAATCTGTTCTACAGAAGAATAAACATTTAATATGGTTTAGCAGAAAGAACAACAGATTGAAAATCAAGAGACCTGGGTAGTATGTCTCACTACCTAAATGTGTAATCTTGAGCACTTAACTTCTTTAGAACTCAGTTTCCTCACTTAAAAACAAAGCAAAATAAAACAAACAAACAAAAAATTGAATTAACTAACCTCTAGCCGGAGAACTTAAATCCTTTGTGGCACAAAAATTTAATATTTTTCAATGGGAATTTCAGTATATGTGGCAAGTCTAAGGGTAATGATAGGGTAAGCAAAGAAACTCAAAGATCCTTTGGAGCCAACTTGTACTGACATCACTACTGATCCCAAAGTTTTATGTCAGGCAAATCCTTAGGCAAGCTGACCATCCCAATTGGGTACTGTAAATAGAAAATAGAAATAGAATGAAAAGAACCAAAAGGTTGTACATATTGCCATCATAATGGATTCCTGACATCCTGGTCCCTAACCAAGACAACAAGGAAGCAATTGCCCTATTTAGGTATAAATCCACTAATAGAGAAAGGTACACTCTGGGAAAGGTTTAAAATAGTGATTAGACTCAAAGAAAGAAGCAATTTCCAAGATAAATGAAGTGAGGGAGAAGTATACTTCTCCCTGCACAATAGATGCTGAGATAAGAAAGAGGATGTGCTTTCCTCTGTTGTTACGGAGAAACACAAACTGAATGTCAGCAGTCTGCAGGGCAGAAGCACACATGGGAATCCTAAAACAAAGCTATTGTTTATATATAGTTATTTTATGCTTCCCCCCCCTTAGATTATAAGCTCCTTGAGGGCAGAGATAATCTTTTACCTTTCTCAGTATCCACAGTAGTTAGCACAGTGTCTAGCATATAGGAACTAATTACTAAATATTTATTCTCTGATGATGACTGGCTGACATTACAACAAAAAAACTTCACTAATCATTCATACATGCTCCCCACCAAAACAAAGAGCATACATGTCATTTAGAGCCATTACAATACAGCTCCCCATTAAGAAGTGCAATTGGGCCCAGTAAGTGATAAACAGTGCTGCATATTCTATATACTGGTTTAATGAGACAATGCAATTACAAAAATTGCTCTGAAATCCCAGTTCTACTTCTAACTACTGAATGCCTTTGGGTAAATTGCTTAATTTGACTATTCTTCTAATAAACAATCTTGAAAAGCTAAGTGGAGGTGGGGAGAGGAAAAGACAGAGAAGGGAAGGGAAAGGAATACTTATCAATCAGTCTTTGTAGTAACAGTAATAAAATTAATCACAGACTAAAGACAGAAAATAAATAACCCAATAAGATAAATCATGTTTACTAAAAAAAAGTTCTTCAGGAATGTGTTCTATAAACCCATTCAAAGATCACTTCGGTACCATAATCAATTCACAGTGGTGTTGACTGACCGTTTTATTCTCTGACAAAATCTTTGGTTTTGTCATGTAGTCAGTCTAAAGCCAATAGTATTGGAAAACAATTAACCTGTCAACTTAAGGTTTTTCATTAATAATTTTGGACCATATCCTGCCATTGATATTTATTTTAAACTCGCATTGATTTCCGTGAGAGTTCCACTCGGCAGATGATGGCAGGATACAGCCCAAAGGGAACTGCCTCAAAGTAGGTTCCCACTTTCATTCCCTTTGTGTCTGACTCTTATTAAATTTAGTCCCCGACATTGTACATATAAAAATAGCCTAAGTGGCAGCTTAAACGTGATAAAGATTTCTATTTGCACAATCAAGTTTATAGGTCAAGTGTCTGGGAGAGTTTGTGAATCTAAGAGAACTAAATTTGAAACCTTCTTGGAGCTCTGTGTTTATGGTCTCTATTCCAACCAAGTATTAGCATTAGTCTTGGTAAGTGGTAAGGATATGCTATATCATTCTAAAGACACAACATTAAAATCATTTTTGAATTACATAAAACTAAATCCTCACCAAAATGGCACAAATTAGTCATTTAAATGGGCCAGGTTATTAAGGAACTTGATGATTTTGGAATAGTATTGTCATTAGCAATGACCTTAGTTGCCCAAAATCCTACAATTTTTTTTCTTAAGTTCCTAAGAATCATCCCTGGAGCAATGGCAAAAGGGGTTAAAAGAGGCATATGGTCAAAAGATACTGTTTTTAAAAGAAAGTATCAAAGTATTAACATGTAAAGTATCAGTAAATATATAAAAGAGTAATCTAAATCACTAATAATAAAAATGCAAATTAAAACAAATTTAAGGTTTCACATATCCTCAAAGGGGCAAGGATGATTAAAAATAATACTAAATTTTGGAGAGGATTGGTGGGAGGGGGAGACATTAATGCACTTTTTGTGATACTGTGAAGAATTGCAACCATCCAGGAAAATATTTTAGAATTGTACGAGAAATTTGTCTAAAACTGTTCATTCCATTTGACCCAGTGATACCATTATTTGGTAAATATCCCAAAGAGGTAAAAAGCAGTGGGATGGTGGGGCCATGTATGCCAGAATATTCACAGTAGCACTTTCTGTAACATCAAAAAATTGAAGTCAAAATGGATACTTCTGATTAGAGAATGGTTGAACAAATTGAATTTATATGGTTGCAATATAATCTTATTATGCCAAAAGAAATGATAAATATGAAAAATTCAGAGAAATTTGTTTTAAAAGGTTGCACAATAGAGGGGGAAATAAGATAGGAAGGCAGAAAAATTTGGAGTATAAAATGTTACAAAAATGAATATTAAAAACTATCTTTATATGTATTTGGATAAATAAAATACTATTGGGGGGAAGTATTTCTTATTATTAAACGGGAGGATATGTGTATGTGAGGTTGAGGTGATAGGTTGAAAAGAGAGGGAGAAATCACTGTAGTGATGTGTTGATACAGTAGTATAAAATAAATGATTTAACACAGTTCTTAAGTTGAAAATATAACTTTTGCAAACAATCTAGGAAAAATAAACAAGGGATAAGTAAATAAAACATAGAGATATCCTTAGAAATAGTGGAGTGACACTAAAATATAATGAATGACTCAAGAGAAAAATAGTACTAAAGTAAATGTTGGAATTATCTTTAAGGAAAACATTCCAAGAGGCACTATGGGGAGGGAGGCAGTAAGATGCCTTCTTGAACCATGGGTTCTACTTCTAACTATTACTAAGTAATTATAGCCCAGAAAACATCATAGAATCAATGTTACAAGGGACCTCATAGGCCCAAGCTACACCCCATACCTGAAATGTGACTACCCTCTGTGGTTACCCTCTGTAAAATCCAGTGGGTTAGATTGTCAACTTTTTATTGCGAGGGACTGTTTCACTTTTTTCTTTGAGTTCTTATGTGAACAGTGCTTGGCATACAGTAAGGATTTGAAAAATGCTACTTCACTGATTGACCACATGTTTCTTATACACCTTAGAAATTAAATCTTTATCAAAGAAACTTACTAACAAGAATTTTTCCCAATTAAATTGTTTGTTCTTTTAATCTTAGCTTTATTGGATTTGCTTTTGTTAAAGCTTTTTATTTTTAATTTTATATCATCAAAATTATTTATCTTATCTCATATGATCCTCTCTGACCTTTATTTAGTCATAAACTTTTCTCTTATACCTAGATTTGATAAGAAAGTTGTTGAGAAGGTAATGTCTAAGCTGATACAATTTGTCAAATTGTCATTATTCAGGAAGCCATTATTCTAATTCTGAATTACATGGATGCTTTTGATAATCCCTAGCCCTAGTGAGGAAACAAGAAAGATTAAAATATAGACTTAAAACCTGAAGACACTAATATATGTGATTATTTATTGTTCCAAAAAACTGGGCCCCTGAGAAGATGAATCTTCTGAAGAAGAAAGGCCTATCATAGGACTGTGAGAACAGATGGATCCCTCTTATGGCATTTGCATCTTGCTTAGATTTTTTTTCCCTACTCAGCGATGATGATGGTAATAATGGTGACAGTAGTGGTGGCAGTAATGGTGGTAAGGATGGTGATAGTAATGATAACCTGTAGCAAAAACAAACCTCTAGACTTTAAAATGATAGAGAAGTGGTAGAGTCTACTTTGTCTTTAATTAAGAATAAGCAATACATTATATATACACACATGGTAGAACAGTGTCAAAAACTCTATTGTATAGGAATATGAAGTATTGATCCACAGAAATGTATATAAATTTAGTAATTAGGAATTCTAGATTCATTATAGTATATAAAACCAGCTTTCTTTGATCAAAATACAGACTCCAAACAAATGAAACATTTGAAAATGAGCTAAACATAATCTTTTTCTTTGTTGTTATTGTTGTTGACATGTTATTATTGAGTCAATTCAGTCATGTCTGACTCTTTGTTACCCCATTTGGGGTTTTCTTGGCAGAGATAATGGGAGTGGTTTAACATTTCCTTCTCCAGTTCATTCCGAAGATGAGGAACTGAGGTAAACAGAGTTAAACAACTTATTCCCAAGGTCAAACCTGGATTAGTTAAGTGTCTAAGGTCAGACTTGAACTCTTCTTTGTTATCATCTCTTTAATCTACCTCTGCATTACTGATAAAGGAAATTGTATATATTGGGGGGAGGCACCTTGGATTTTAAAATTTCACTTTTTTCCCCCATGGACTGCAGTCCAAGCATTTTTTTTTGTGCCAAATAGCATCAATATTTCTGTTGGTCTCCAAATGTTTTTGATTTGAGCCTTTGTTTTGTTTGGGAGAGGTTTTTTTTAGACTAAAGAAACCAATAAAAACACTGGAGACAATTTCTCTTTTAACCTTTTTTTTTTCTTTCCCCTAAGCAAAAGGAGGGATAAAATTGATTTTAGTGGGTGTCGAAATCACCACAGGTCTGAAGGTTTAGTTTGTGAGAGCATTTTCTGAGTGTAATTTGAAACAACGTTCTTCTAATTTCTAGGGGAGTTAATGTGTCAAAGCAGCTGCTGACCTTGAACAAAATCAGCAAGTATAAATAAAAACCCTTTGAAAAACAACAGTGTCTTTGAAAATGAAGGTGATATGAAAACAAAAGATAACAATGAGCTTCAAGAGAATAACATTCCCACTCTTTTCAAAATGAGGAATATAGCATTAATTCCAAATATGAAAATTTGTTCATACACCTGTATGTGTAATTCCATCTCCAAGATGCATTTCAGTGACGTTTATTTATAGACCCTATTTGTATTATCTTTATCTTTTTGCAGGTCAGTGTGGTTCATTTGTCCTACGCCCTGACCTCACTACTGACACTTCTTGTCCTGTTCACAAGACGATAATCCACATCATACCATTGCTGAGATTATAGTGAGTCTATTGTTCTATTACTAAAGGACTTTTCCTGGTCTTTATTTTTTTCCCTCAAACTTTTTTTTTTATATCTATCAGGAACAATGTGACTTTTAAATTTATAAATGGAAATCATTTTTTTAAAGATCCACGCTTCTCCATCATTTATGATAACCAATGTCTGCAAACAAATTTTGGTATTTGTGGAGGACCCTTTAAATCCCAAGAGATCAGGAAGTCAAGGAACATTCCTCACTACATCTGGAAGTGAACAGGAAGTACCAGCCCACTGGACCTCCACCTATTAGTTGTTTGACAGCCATGAGCAAACGAATGAGGGATCAAACAATGGAAAAACCTGCTGGGGTCATCCTTGTTGTAAACCCATGAAATCCAATAGCTTGACAGATTTTATAGCCTTGACAAGGGAGGAACTTAAGAAGGGAGTGGAAGGAAAGCAAACTCTAATGAGGATCCCTCCCAGCTTCCCTTTAAGCATCTTCCAGGAATTTTAGACAAAAATCTTCTGATAATGTTAAGTATGCTGACAAGCCAAGGTCTAGAGAAAATTTAAAGCATATCTGTTATATATTTTATAGTAGTTTATAATGTCTGAAATACTATAGTATTGTTTATCATTCATAGTCATTACCTAAATCTTAATTCCTCCAAAAAATACTAGGTTTTCTAAAAGTTTTAGTGTAGTATTAAACTATTAAAGCTTTAAGGACATAATTGTTTCAGGATGTAATAACATACAGAGAAAAGATTAAGATTTTTTTCCCCTTAATGATTCTACTCAGCAAAAAGATTTGAACTGACTAATTTATGTCTGTATCAATAAAGTATTTTACTTCCATTCTATAGATTCAGTTTACAATCTAATTCCTCTTAAGGATTTGCTTCTCAGGCAAAAGGAAAAAGTCCAAATAAATGAGGAAACCACAAGTAAACCATAAGACTAAAAAATGGATTTTCCATTCCAAAAGTATCCTTTGCTGATCCATTCATTGTTGCTTCTTTTCCTCCCAAACTATTTTATATTGACCTATTTCATATATATTTGTATTTATTCATCCTATAATTAAACCATACCCCCCCACACACACACACCTTGTTGGCTATGTCTTCCACTTGAATTTAAACTTCTTGTAATCTGGTAGTGTTCCATTTGTTTTAACTTGTATCTCTTGTGTCTAGCATATAGTAGGTGCAAAATAATTCTTTTTTATTGATTAACTGGGAACTCTAAGACAAGGACACTCCTATTACTTCAGGTCTTCTAGTTCTCTGAAAGATGCCCAGAACAATGATTACAAATGATCTCAAATATGTTGAAGCCAAAATTCATACCTAAATCTACTGAATCCAATTCCAAGACTCCTTCTACTATTCCTTCTAATAGTGCCAATCTGGCACTTGGAGGTCCACAATTCTATTTGCATTATTATTCAGCAAGACTGAATGGTGCTCAGCTATGGTTTCATTACTGAATCAAAATATAAAACAATGTATGCCTGAAAATGCTGAATTTAGATTCCATTTCCCAAGAATCAAATTTAATCCTTCCTACCAATCCACCATCTTACTTTTTTTTTCCTGGCAGCACATGGCAGATTTTATGGTGACACTTAATGGAACACATCTATAAACCAACTTGCTGAATGGTGACAGCTAGGACACATTTATTATCCCAAATACATCTAGAAGCACAAGGAAAGGATTAAGGGTCTTTGAGACAGACTGGATAGTTACCTCTGTCATCATTCCAAAGCCTACATTTCATTTTTACACCCTAAAGCACAGAATGTGGTATCAAGAAAATGAAGTATGAACTTGCACAGTACAGAGAGCTTCAAGGTTTGGATGGTTTTAAGGGTTTTCTGACTAATAATAATAATAATAATAATAATAAAGGAAATGAGACTCTTTGGGAGCAACCAATTTGTTTTAACATTAGATCTTGTCAAAAAATGAATTATATTTACTAAGTAAATAATATAAAGAGAGGGGGCAGCTAGATGACATAGTGGGTAAAACCCTAGACTTGGAATCAAGGAGATTCATATATAGATTTGATCTGAGATCTTCCTTACTATTCATTGCTCCAAGCCTCCATTTCATGGTTTGTTGCTCATATGGCATAAATAATTTCCCCCATGGTATAGCTGTTCGGTCACAACTTAAGAAATTAGATAGAGCATTGGTAGCCAGTAGATTCAACAGATCAATTACCAAGGGATTTTAAAAAATCATTTGTTGAGGATAAGCCTAAGATCTTTTTAAGAATATTACTATTATTGTTCAGTTGTTTCAATTATATCTGACTCTTCATGATTCCATTTGGAGTTTTCTTGGCAAAGATACTAGTTTGTCATTTCCTTCTCCAGCTCATTTAAAAAATTTGGAAACTGAGGCAAAATGAGGTTGTGACTTAACCAGGATCACACTACTAGTGAGTGTCTGAAGTTAGTTTGGAACTCAGGAAGATGAAGCTCCTTGATTCCAAGCCTAGTGTTCTACCTACTATGTCATCTAGCTACCCCATCTCTTTATATTATTTACTTAATAAATATAACTAATTTTTGAGATGACCTAATGTTGAAGCAAAGTGGTTGCTCCCAAAGAGTCAAGTCAAGTCAATAAGCATTTATTAAGTGATTTATTAAGTACCATGTTAAACACTGAGGAAATAAACACAAGTAAAAAGTAAGACATTTGGGTATTATAAATACCCAAATTAACTACAAACAACATAAGAAGGAAGAAAATGAATTGATAAATAGAAGTGTGTAGGGAATGATTTGGGGGTCTAATGATAGTTATCTCTAAGGCGTGGGGGAGCAGGAAAAAGGAAAAAAATAAATGTAAATGATTATTATATATTTAAAAAGAATAGTAAGCTGTACACAATAGATTTGCAGTTTCATGTATAATCATCTTTTTATTGTTCTGTTATGAAAATGCTTCTATTACTCAATAATAAAAAGTAAATTAAAAAAAAATAAAATAACTTCTGACCTCAAGGAACTTAAAAGAGAAGTTAAAAATGGAGAGGGTGAGGCAGAGAAAACATACCCATGTAGTAAAAATAGTAGAGAAGGTCTAGAGAACCATGATTAGAATCCAGAAAAGAACAAAGATATGTATGGCCCAAGCACTTTTCTTAAAATGGAGATTCTGGGAAAAACCAACCCCTTCATAGGAAGGGATTCAAGGAATAGCAAGGAGGTCAGTGTCACTGAACAGAGTAATTGCAGGATAGAAAGGTACAAGAAGACTACAAAGGCAGGAAGGGGCATATTATGAAAGACTTTAAAAGCCAAACAGGTGTCATGGACTATATGGGGGTATATGTATATGTATGCATATGTGTGTGTTCTATTTACTTTAGAAAACAATTATGATGAAAGTTTTTTTAAGTTCAGCACTCACATATAAATAAAGAATATATATAGGATATATAAAATATATACAATATATAAAACATAAATATATGCAGTATGTGTATACATATATAACAGTATAGGTACATGTATTTGCTATCTTTCAAAGCTTTCATCACAATTGCTTTCAGAAATAAATAGTATCATCATATTTATTCTCATGAACAGAATGAAATAACTAAAAGTCACTAAATAAAGTAACAAAAACTCAGGAACTTTATTATCAATATAAAACAGTTTGTGGACCCCAGAATAAGAACCCTTGGTTTAAGGGAGCTAAAGCCTAGAAAAAGAATAGAGGGTTGAAGATTTAGGTTAGAATTTGGGACTTATGAGTCTGGACTATGGAGATTAAATAGTTATGGGTAATGGTTTTTCATAGATAAGGATGAGAGTATAAGGGATGAGAGAGAAGAAAAGGATTATCATGTCATTTATATTGATTGTGAATCATGAAATGGAGGGGAAGAGCTAGGCATCTGCGTGCAACAATATGAGAAATGACCAGGGGAGAGAGGTTTCTGCCTTACAAGGTCACCAATAATGTACCTAGAATGAGCAAAGGTTTTCAATTCTTCTAAGCTTTTGAGATATCTTAGAAGTCTAAGATTCTTGAAATGAGGGAGTGGAGGGAATCAGTATATTATTATTGGGCCCCTGGCAGTTAAACTGAACATACACTACACAGGACTTCATCCCAAAATTCCTGGATATGAAGCATAGCCAGAAAGCATCCTGAATGTAAAATAATCATTCAGCTCCAGATCTCTGAGTGCCCCCAAAAAACTCTCCCCAAAAATCTTTGGTGTGTTAAACTTCTGGATTTTTGGTGTCCTTACAAAAGGATCTTTTAGTCAAAACTATTCTTTTTCATACATTCTAGTCAAACTGAACTGTTACAACTACAAAAAATATTAGAAGTATTGTAATAAAGTTAGGACTTTAGTCAGGACACCTAAGTTGAAATCTTAGCTCAATGACATTTAGTTCTTTCATTTAAGAAATAGGAATCTTATAATAATGATTGTACTACATCAGAAAATAAGAAAAGGGCTTCATAAATACTATATAATTCACATTTATAGTATTTATATATAGTATTTATCTACATTATAATATATAGTATATAGTATAGTGCTATATATAGTATATAATATAGTATTACCATATATAGTATATAATATAGTATTATATTATAATATATACTAAAACATAGATACTACATATAAATACTATAAATGTGAATTATATAGTATTTATAAAGCCGTTTTCTCATTTTCTGAGGTAGTGCAATTAATGTGATTATTGTTTAGAATCTCCACCTGTGGCTACTTGTTCTGTGTGGCTACCCCACATGTGTCTGCTCCCACCAATACAGCACCATGCTCCCAATCTGTCTTTCACTCTTCTGAAAATATTTAACCTGGTCCCTTTTGCTTTAAGACCTTTCTCGCACTAACCTAAGAAGCAAAGCAGTGCTAATGCTATAATATGGTGTCA
>JAJPUD010003171.1:124270-205892 GCA_023553655.1 Myrmecobius fasciatus | reverse complement strand
TCAAGGTCAAAAATATGGATGATCCAGTTTCCTTTTTAGTCTATTTCAAAAGAAATACCTATAATATATGGTTTCATTGTCATTAAATGATAATAGACATGATTATTGGGGAATAATTACTAGGTATCATGATGGGTAAGACAGATATCTGATAGTTTTACTATGATAACAAAAACACAAATATGACCTCCTTTGTGGTAAGAAAACTGAGTCTAAGCAACTGGAAGGATCAGTTCACAAATGGACCTTTTAATTTAGTTGAATAAATCATCCTTCATAAATAAAGATCTTAGGGAAAGATCAAAGCTTTGACTATTATAAATCAACCCAGTCTACCTTTTGTCCTTTATTTCAATAGAATTCAGTTTGGGAGCATTAATTCTTTAAAGCCATCTTTTGGGAGACCTGATTCTCAGGTGTGAGCCATTATGCTGGCTTACTGTCCCTCCAGCAACATTATATAAGTGTTAATTCATCATCAGAGAAAGGCATATTGATAATGCATTATGGAAATGCTGGCACTGTAAGTGGAAACATAGTCCCAGAATCATATTTCCTTTAATATTAGAAAACAACAGCTAACCAATCTCTCAAAAATTTATATTAAACAACTCAGTCAAATGTACTGGGTATTTTCCGGAACCCACATAATTGGCTAGAATTTCATTCATTCAGATTCACTAGTAAAGTAACATACAGGTAAATATTCTGATCAGCATATTGCTATTTAATTTCTGAAATGAGAGTATCTCATGGTATCAAATTATCAATAAGCATTTATTCAGATACTTCTATCTACTAGAAATATAAGTATAAAGAATAATTTTTTCCTCTCAATGACCTTATATGCTAGCAATATTCATTTATAAATATATACATAACAATAAATGAAATAAATGTTAATAAGTTATAAAAATAAATATAAAATTATGAGATAAGGAGAGAACTAGTAGTTGAGAAGATCGGGACAGGCTTCACATAGAAGCTAACACTTTAGCTAGGCCTTGAAGGAAGACTTAATGAGGTATAGATGAGAAAAGTATATTCCAGGCATGGAGATGAATAATGCAAAGGGTAGAAGTAAATGGGAAATGGAATACTATGAGTAAGAAACAAAAAAAAAAAACTAATTTGTAAGGGGAGTAGCAATGATCTCTAAGATCCACTTCAGTTCTCAATGATAATGAGAACTAATAAGATTGGTCATTACGGGATGAATATATTTGTCCCAGAAATTATTTTCTAAGACTAATAAGAAGGGCTGCAAATATGCCCTCATAGGTTGCTGGAAGTCAGAAAGATTTATTTTCAGGAGTTCAAACACTTTCAGATGTGTAACCCTGAGCAAGTCATTTAACACTGTTTGCCCCAGTTTCTCATCTATGAAACAAGCCAAAAAAGGAAATTGCAACACAGTATTTTTGTCAAGAAAACCATAAATTGGGTTACAAAGAGTCTGACACAGCTAAACATCAACAACTCATATCAATATCGACATGGATCTTTGAATTAAATTACCTTAGACAAGTAATATAAGCTTTTAAGCCTCAGCTTTCTCATCTGCAAAATAAGGATAATAATATATGCATTATATAAATCACAGGACTGTTGTAAAGAGGGTGTTTGAAACTATAGGAACATAATATAAACAGGATGTAAGGTGATACAGTGGGAAATGTGATGAATATATAATCAAAAAATCTAAATTTGAATTCCAACTCTGCCATTTATCCATGAATAAATCGACCAACAGAAGTCTTAAATTTCTTCATCTCTAAAATGAGGTGGTTAAACTAAATGAAATGTATTCTCTTTCTTTTCTTCTTCTTTCTTTTTTTCTTTTTTTTGTGTGAAGTAATCAGGATTAAGTGACTTACCTAGAGTCACACAGCTAGAAAAGTGTAAAGTGTAGATGGCTAGTTTTGAACACAGATACTCCTGATTTCAGAGCCGGTGTTCTATCCACTCCACTATCTAGTTGTCTCCATTCTCTTTATTTTGACCATGTTATAAAATGTCTTTCTTTTACCTTCCCCAATTTTCAATATAGAATGAAAAACAGAAACAAAAATCATTGGACTTTGAAAGAATCTCATGTGAACTTTGGCTCTTAAATCCTTATTAACTGAGTGACTTTGGTATAATCACTGAACTGTTCTGGTGTTTTCTCATTTGTAAAATGAGAAAGGGATGGACTTCCAAGATCCCTTCAAACTCTGAGATATCAATAATCTTCTGATTTAAAAATGTTATTTTTACTCTATTCTTCTTTATGCTGTAATGTACAATCCAATTTCCAAACTCTGTCAGCTTAGCTATATAAAAACGTCCTCTTCAATTTTCAGAGATCATGCTTAAGATGATAGCTTCTTTTGGGTTGCCACACCTACATTAGGTAACTGAAATTATGAGTATCAAGAAACTAAAAAGAACCTTGTCAAAGTTTCCACTGTAAGATTTTTGTTTCTTCATGAAGCATTATTTTTTTGTTCCTGGCAATATTAAAATAACTTCTGGGTGCAATTTCTATTTCTAAATGGATTTAAGCACTGACATCACTAACAATGGGTATTTTTGCTAACCACTTATAAGCAATGCTTTTCACATGCAAAAAAATTACCTGAACATCATAGGAAAATGGTGAGATAGAAGGATCAGGAAGCAGTTTTAAAATTTTTTAAATTATTTATTTTCAACTACTTAAAGAGCTGAGGAAGATAAACAGAAATGTGTTATTTTAGGATTCATGATGATTAAACACAGAATGCTTTGTAAAAATCAAAACCTAGCTAAACCACAGATGTAGAATGAATGAACAAGACATCATTCTATCTCTAAATCTTAAGCTGATGCATTCTGTTTCATTGCTAAACGGATTCAGGATAGTCAGATTTTAGTCAGAATTAGAACAGGAAAACACTTTAATGATCATAGCATCCATTTTTCCCTTTTTTTTTTTTTTTTTTTGCTTTTTGCTGAGGCAATTGGGGTAAGTGACTTGCCCAAGGTCACACAGCTATGTGTTAAGTGTCTGAGGCCAGATTTGAACTCAGGTCCTCCTGACTTCAGGACTGGTGCTCTATCCACTGCGCAACCTAGCTGCCCCCCATTCTTCCCATTTTTCAAGTGAGGAAACTGAGGACCATAGACCATGCACTTGACAATGGCCATGAGCTTAATAAGACGTGTGGTAAAGCCAGGATTCAAAGTGAAGTCTTCTGGCTCCAAATCCAAGGTGCTTTCCACATCATGGTGAATGGGGGCCAGTGTGGGCAGAGGGATATTTTATAATAAGATCCAGCAAAGGGGAATGTGTATAAAAATCTATACCCTCAATTACACATTGTGGTGCATGACTGTTATGTCTAATATTTGGGAAAGCTGATGGATTGCTTTAAGCTCAGGAATCCTGAGTTGCAAAATATTAAGCTGATAGATGTTCACATTGTCAGTTTCCAATATGTTGAATTCCCAAGATTGGGGATGGGGGGTGGGAGGGAGACACCAGATCACATAAAGAAGGATAGATCAACCAAAGTCAAAACTCGCATGAAAAATCAGCCTTGAAATAGGATCTGTGAGTGGCCACTGCACTTCCTATTGAGAGCCCCCACCCCACCCCAATACATATATATGGGCACAAACATACATATAGGCACGCATACATATGTACACATATACACATGCACATATACACACATAGAAATAAAAATGTCTGCACATAATGCTTATAATGACATTCTATTGGAACTCAGAAGGAAAAACAGACCCAAGTGCTGAAAAGAATGACTCATTTCTACTGCAATCCCTTCTTCAATTTTTCTAGGCTAGGTTTTCTTCCAGAGTGTCTATGACACCAAGGTTCCTTTGTGTCTTGTGGCATTATTCTAACCTGAAAGGGATGCCAGTATTCCATTTCCCATCATTGTTTTCTGTTCCTAATCTCTGGGCAGAAATTACAAGTGTCTGTTTTCATTATCCTTTTTATGCTGAACCTAATGGAAGGGTGGGTTCAGTTTCTAGGTTCCCAAGTGTCACTGTGATGACAGTGAACAGTCTTTACCACTTTAGTGATTAGGAAAGCATGTACAATGTAGGATGAATAGGATATCCTGTCCCCACCCTCCCCACCCTCCCACACATATCCATCACGTAAAGCTGCCCACCTAAATAAATACTCCTGTACATGACTTACGTCCTTTGAATTTAAGAGGGTGTAAGTAAGTAGAGCTTTATTTATTCAAACTATATTACTTTTGGGGTACCAACCTAAGAGTCATTCCTTTCAAAACTCTGCTCAAATGAAATATAAAATAAGTATGGTGTTTTATTTCAATGAAGGGAAAGGGAGACTAATTGTGGAAACTCAACCAACTATCCATGGAAGTTTGCTACATCAAGCCAGAATTATTGAAACTGTCAGGAATAGGCAAGTCTTTTCTGTAGTGTTTATTTTTTATGGGAAAACATGGTTATGCTGCATATAATAGGGAATTATGCACATGTGTGGGTGGTAATAGACAAAGTGAACCTATCATATAAACACATTTTAAAACCATTACATTTTAATTGAGGTTGAGTTGGCAGCTCTTAACTGACTTGTGTCATGGAGATAAAATTGCTACTTAGCCTTTTCTAAGATCTTGTTTAAGTTCATCATTTCCTATGTGAGCAGTGTCCACCTAGCAGAGCAAAACAATGATCTGAGCACTGAGACTTTGGGGATGGGTGTTGGTGAAAAGATTTCCTTGTATTATTTTTGTGAGGTTTCCTGCTTGCCTCCTCACTGGTGATTAAGTTGGAAGTCAGAGAAAACAAGTGACTTTTATGAAGCACCTTGCAAAATTATTTCCTCTGAAACATGATGAATTTGCACCTCCCTAGTCAGAGTCCGGCAGGGTCTTCTTTGCAATTAGCACAAATGGACCGGGATGTGCGTAATCACTAAGGTCACAGGGGAAACTACCTTGAACCCCTGTGTGATAATCTTATGTGGTCATGGATAGAGATCTAATTGTCCTTAGAGGTCACAGATGCTGCTGCTAACTGGGCTGTTATTTCTGTGGGAGGAAAAAGTCATCCTTTCCCAATGGTAAGATTATGAAAGGCAGCAGCAAATATAATGGATGTCATTTTAGGCTTGAGTCAGGTTGTTCCAAAACTCTTTGAGCTTCAGTTCCCTCATCAGTAAAATGAAAATAATCTTTTCCCCCCGATCGGTACCTGTGATTTCACTGGTGTCAAAAACCTCTACCAACACCAATGGACAGGTCTTCTACCCCTGAGATTCTCAGAGTTGCCAAAGAGTATTGAAGCATTAGGAGATTTGTCCATAATCATGCAAACAGTATGTGTGAAAGTAGACCCTAGACCCAGGCCTTTCTCACTCTGTGAATAGCTCTCTACATCTGCTATATCTTAATCTTGCTATATGCTTAGAAGAAGCTAATAGAGTTATTATTAAACAAATTGTTTTGCAGCCTGTAAAACACTAAATATTGTAGCCCATCCCCAACTGGCTCCAGCACTTTCACAGACTGGGGTTTTCATCATAGAAGATCCTCAAGAATACAATAAATAATCTGTCATATCAAATAAATAAATAAAAAATAATAATCTGTCATATCAAAAGGGCACTTTGAAGTAAACTGGGAATCTAAGAGGTAGCAATGAAGAGGGACTATATGACAGACATCCCATCCAGGGGAGTACTGAAGCCAGTTCCCTCTACCCAACGAGCCAATTTTTAAAATTTTCAGTGAATTTACACCTCAGAAATTAGCAAATGTTACATCAGGACTTCATTGGCTGTTTTGTTGATAGTATTTTTAAAAGTGATGGAGAAAATATTAGTAATGAATTTTAATTTAAAAGTGTGTAATATGTACATTTTTTTTGGTGAACCAGTTGTTAAACAATCACAAGCACATGCTTGATTCTGAACTGTGTTTTAATGTCATTTTGGCAACTATGTGGAGTGCCAAAAAAGGGAGGGGGGAAGTAGCAAAACCAATTAAAGGGCTATTGAAATAATAAAATTATTATAACAAGGGTAGAAGCTGTGTAAGAGGAATAAAGGGGATAGATTACAGAAGATATTATGGAGGTGGAATTGAAGACTTGGCAACTGACTAGCCTGAAGAGGAAAGGAAAGTCATAATGTAAGAAGGACTCTAATATTTCAAACATAGACAATTGGAAGAATGGCAGCATCCTCACCAAAAGTAATTTGGAAGAGAAGTGGGTTTGGGCAACAAATTCTGTTTTAGGCATGTTGAGTCTATGATGTCCATAAGGCATCCAGTTGCAGAACTACAGTGGACATTTGCTACTATACATCAGAAATACAGAAGAGAGACGAAAGGTAAATATAGAAATTTGTTACTCACTTGTATAAAGATGATAATTGAAACCAAGAGATCTGTGTTATCAAGAAAGAGTAAAGGGAAAAAAAGAGATAGTTGGGGACAGAACATTAGGGAAGAGAGGGTAGCTATGTTTGAAGAGTTAGGGGATGATAATGATTCAAAATAAGAGATTAAAAAGAAACTATCAAAAAAAGTAGAAGAAACCAGTTTCATGGAATCCAAAGTAAGAGATATAGGGGAAGATAGAAGGTAGGCATGTCAAAAGTTATAGAGAAGTTAAGTCCAAAATTATTGTTATAAAAGGTGAACTAAAAATAGAAATTTAAAAAGAGAGGCAATATGGTATAGTAGAAGGATTCCCGACTTACAATGAAGAAAAATTTAGTTCAAATTCCATCTTAAATATTTCCTAGCTGTATTATCCTAGTGAAGTAAGTCAACTTCTGTGGCTTGGTTTGCTCATGTGTAAAATGAGTATAGAATAACTCATTGATATCTAATGTACCTTCTAGAGAGAAAAATATAATGTTGAGCCTGTGATTTAGCACTCGCCCAGATCATAGACTATCTGGAAGCAGTTTCAATTGAGTGATATATTGGAAACAAGATTACCAGCTGTTGAGAAGTGAATGGGAGGTAAATAAATAGATATAACAAGTGTAAATAAGCATTTCCTAAAGTTGAGCTGTGAAAAGTATAAAAGATATAGAAGGATAACTTAATAGGATGGTAAGATAAGCAAAGTTTCTTTGATTTAATAAGGGAAAAATCACATGACCTCAGTTCATTAGTAGTGAGAACAGTATCAGCAATGTATGAATTTTAGATAGATCTGAACTTGCAACACATGGTCACAAAAATAGCAGGGCATTTTCTTGCTTCACTATCTCCTAAGGACTCACAAATTAAAAGGCATGTTTTGAACACGCAACCTCAGGGAAATGATTTGATAGTTTAATTGCTATGACATGAATAATAAATTAATTTAGGAAGTGCTATCATTTTTATATTGGCTAGGTCTACCCATGAGTCATTAATATTCTTCCAATTATTTAGACATCTATTTTAGAATGAAGAACGTCTTGTACAAATATTTATATAGTTCCTACATAGTTATTTACCAATAAATTCCCAAGGATTTTATACATTGTGTCATTGATTTAGATCCAATTTCTAATTCTATATCATCCTGATATATTTAGTTGTTAATATATAAAATGATAATGTTTTATGTAAGTTTAACTTATATCCTGCAAATTTGTTCAATGTACTATTTCAATTAATTTAAATTTACACTAGGATTCTATAACTATCAGTCTACAACAAACCATATTTTTGTTTCCTTTCTTAGTCCTTTTATCCCTATTTCTTATCTTATTGCTATATCTAGCATTTCTAAAAATATCCTAATAAAGGCAGTAATGAATACCTTTGCTTTTCACCTAAACAATGGAAAGGCCTTTGGTTTATTGTCATTACGTGTAATACCAATTCTTGATTTTAGATAGATACTGCTTATCATATTAAGAACAGTTTTTATTCCCGTTTTCTATTTTTTTAAGTAAAAATAGGTGTTATTCTTATTAAAGGTTACTGCTATATTAATTATAATGATATGATTTTGTTGTTCTTGTTACCAACAAACAAGCATTTACTATGCAGTTATTATATGCTAGGCTCTGGGCTAATTGCTGGGGGACATAAAGAATTTTTTTTAATTGTTCCTTCCCTCAAGGACCTCACATTCTTAATGAGAGAAATTTTTGTTTGTTTGTTTTTGTTGTTTTTGTTGTGATTGTTGTAATTTTTTTAAAAGGTTTTTATTTGCAAAACATATGTGTGGGTAATTTTTCATCATTGACACTTACAAAGCTTTCTGTTACAAATTTTTCCCTCCTCCCCACCCCCCCCAGATGGCAGGAAGTCTAATACATGTTAATTATGTTAAAATATTTGACAAATCAAATATGTGCATACATATTTACACAGTTATCTTGTTGTACAAGAAAAATCGGATCTATAAGAAAAAAAAATCTGAGAAGGAAAACATAATGCAAGCAAACATCAATAGAGAGTGCGAAAATGCTATGTTGTGGTCCACCTTTAGATCCCATAGGCCTTTCCCTTAGTGTATATGGCTTTCTTCATCACTGAACAACTGGAACTGTTTTGAAACATCTCATTGTTGAAGAGAACCATGTCCATCAGAATTGATCGTCATATAGTCTTATTGTTGCCCTGTATAATAATCTCCTGGTTCTGCTCGTTTCACTCACCATCAGTTCATGTAAGTCTCTCCAGGCCTCTCTGAAATCATCCTCCTGGTCACTTCTTACAGAACAATAATATTCCATGACATTCATATACCATAATTTATTCAACCATTCTCCCACTAATGGGCATCCATGTAGTTTCCAGTTTCTAGCCACTACAAAAAGAGCTGCCACAAACATTTTTACACATGTGGGTCCCTTTCCTTCTTTTAAGATTTCTTTGGGATATAGGTCCAGTAGAAACATTGCTGGGTCAAAGGGTATTCACAGTTTGATAATTTTTTGAGCACAGTTCCAAATTGCTCTCCAAAATGATTGGATCTATTCACAGTTCCACCAACAATGTATCAGTGTCCCAGTTCTCCCACA
Organism: Myrmecobius fasciatus; assembly: GCA_023553655.1. Taxonomy (NCBI): domain Eukaryota; kingdom Metazoa; phylum Chordata; class Mammalia; order Dasyuromorphia; family Myrmecobiidae; genus Myrmecobius; species Myrmecobius fasciatus. The sequence goes on along the minus strand of JAJPUD010003171.1, from coordinate 196,882 downwards.
TCCTCTCCAACATTCATCATTATCTTTTCCTGTCATCTTAGCCAATCTGACACATGTGTAGTGATATCTCAGAGTTGTCTTAATTTTCATTTCTCTGATCAATAGTGATTTGGAGCACTTCTTCATATGACTGGAAATAGTTTTAATTTCATCATCTGAAAATTGTCTGTTCATATCTTTTGACCAAATATCAACTGGAGTGTGGCTTGAATTCTTATAAATGAGTCAATTCTCTATATATTTTAGAAATGAGGCCTTTATCAGAACCCTTAAATGTAAAGATGATTTCTCAATTTATTACTTCCCTCCTAATCTTGTCTGCATTAGTTTTGTTTGTACAAAAATTTTTTAACTTAAAATAGTCAAAATTATCTGGTGTTCAATTCAGAGTTCCAGTTCTTCTTTGGATGCAAATTCCTTCCTTCTCCACAGATCTGAGAGGTAAACTATCCTATCTATGTTCTTCTAATTTGCTTATAATATCGATTTTTATGTCTAAATCATGAATCCATTTAGATCTTATCTTGGTATGTGGTGTTAGATGTGGGTCAAGCCCTAATTTCTTTCATACTAGTTTCCAATTTTCCCAGCAGTTTTTGTCAAATAGTGAGTACTTATCCCAGAAGCTGGGGTCTTTGGGTTTATCAAACACTAGATTCCTATAGTTATTGCCTAGTTTGTCCTGTGATTCTATCCTGTGCCACTGATCGACTGCTCTATTTCTTAGCCAGTACCAAATGGTTTTGATGCCCGCTGCTTTATAATATAGTTTTATATCTTGCACAGCAAGGCCACCTTCATTGGCATTTTTTTTTCATTAATTCCCTTGAAATTCTTGACCATTTTTTTCTTCCAGATGAATTTTGCTACTATTTTTTCTAGATCTGTAAAATAATTTCTTGGGAGTTTGGTATGACACTGAACAAGTAGATTAATTTAGCTAGCATTGTCACTTTTATTATATTCCCTCAGCCTACCCATGAGCACGTGATATTTTTCCAACTTATTAGATCTGATTTTATTTGAGCAAAAAGTGTTTTGTAGTTGTGCTCATATAGTTCCTTACTTTCTCTTGGCAAATAGATTCCCAAATATTTTATACTATCAACAGTTATTTTGAATGGAATTTCTTTTTGTATCTCTTGCTGCTGAACTTTCTTGGTAATATATAAAAATGCTGATGATTTATGTGGATTTTTTGTATCCTGCAACTTTACTAAAGTTGTGAATTGTTTCTAGTAGTTTTTTAGTTGAGTCTCTAGGGTTCTGTAAGTATACCATCATATCATCTGCGAAGAGTGACAATTTGGTTTCCAATGAGGGGGATTTGTACAACTATGTATAAACATGGTATTTAAAGCATAAATTTGATATAATCAAAAGTGAATAATGTGGTTATTAATTTGATCTCTCTTTTCTCAATATTGAAGTAATTTTGAATTACTGGTATAAATCTAAACTGTTTGTAGTGTTTGTAATATAGGTGGTATGGTAGATATGTTCAAATGTTATAAACAGGCTTTTGTTCAGAAACAAATCAAGTTATCAACAATCATGATTTTTATAATAGCTTTTTTATTTTTCCAAATATATACAAAAATAGTTTTCACCATTCATTCATTCAAAATTCAATATTTTGCAAAATCTGGTGTTCCAAATTTTTCTCCCTCCCTCCTCTCCTACCTTAAGCCAGCAAGAAACCCAACATAGGTTAAACATGTGCAATATTTCCATATTTCCATATTCATCATGCTGAGTGAGAAAATCAAATCAATAGAGGAGGAAAAATGAGAAAGGAAAAAAAATACACTCAAACAATACAAACAAAAAAAGGTGAAAATACTGTGCTTTGATCCACATTCAGTCTCCCTAATTCTCTTTCTGGATGCAGATGGCTCCTTCCATCAGAAGTCTATTGGAATTGTCTTGAATCACCTCATTATTAAAAAGAGCCAAGTCCATCACAGTTGATCATCACTAAATAGTTATTAAGTAATCTTGAACAATCATGATTTTAAAAAGTTCCAAATCACTAATAATTACAAAAATGCAAGCTAAAGCACCTCCAGTGTTAAACTTTATATTGATTAGACTAAAATTGACCCCCCCAAAAAGAAAATGATAGATGATGGCTGTGTAAGAACAGTTGCATTGATACATGGTTAGTATAGCTACGAATTGTTCAAATATTTTTAAAAAGTAATTTGAAACTATGTCTCAAATATTACCAAACTATATACCCTTTTACCTGGCAATGCTACTGCTATCCCAATACTTCCCCCCAAAAAAAGATCAAAGAAAAATGAAAAGGGTCTCTATGTGGAAAAATATTTTTAGTAGTTCTTTCTGCAGTGTGAAAAAACTAGAAATTAAGAGAGTATCATCATTTTAAGAAATGGAGGGACAGATTGTGTCATATTAGAACAACAATATTATTTGTTATTTTATTTTTTATTATTTTACTATATTATTTCACTCATTTTTTATTTTACTATAAAATTATTAAGAGGACTAATTCACAGAAACTTAGAAAGACATATGAACTAATACAGAGTGAAGTAAGCAGTCAAGAACAAATTACATAACACTACTGTAAAGAAAAAGAACTTTGAAGGACTTATTCTGATAAATGCAGTTAACAACTATGATTCCAAATGAACGATAATACATGATGCCTATTTGTTGATAAAGAAGCAATGGATTCAAAATATAAAATGAGACTTTTTCTTTTTTTATATGACTTATTAGTCATATAGCAATTTTTGTTTGCCTATGCATATTTGTTATAAAGTTTTTTGTTTGTTTGTTTTTTGCTGTTTTCTTTTTCCCAGTAGGGAGAAAGAAATGTAAGGAAGAGGAAATAAATGCTTGTTAATAAAAAAATTTAATTTTAAAAAGAAATTGATAATATGATTTCAGAAAAACATTCTTTTCCAATAAATATTTATTCTTTGAGCTTATGTATCCTGAAGTTTCAACCATTTCCCACTGCTTTCATGCCTCTTAGATATTTTAGAATCTTAGAATTATAAGAGACACTGGAAACGATCTAGTTCAAGGGTTCTTAACCCCTTTTCTGTCATGGGCCCCATTGGCAATCTGATAAGCCTATGGACCCTTTTACAAAATAATAGTTTTTTTTTAATTCATAATTAAAGTAATTCAGTTAAAAGTTAATGAAAATAAAGATGTATTTCCCATCCACATACATAGATTTTGGGGAATCTATACACCCCAAGTCAAGATCCCCTGATCAAGTCTAAACAGTGCCTGAATAGAAACATTTTCTGTAGTAGCTCTGACAAATATTCATTCAATCTCTATTTGAAGACCTCTAATAATAAAGAACTTGCTCTTTTCCAAGGTAACCCACATTCTACTTTTGGATAGCTAATTTTTAGAATTTTTTTCTGTATATGGAAAATGAATCTGACTCTCTAGAATCTCCACCCATTGCAACTAGCTCTGCTCTCTGGAGGTCAGGAGAGTGAGGGAAAAACAAATTTAATACTTCTTCCACATACCAAGAATCTTAAACATTGAGATAAAGTCTCCCCTATGTTTTCTCCTTTGACTAAATATTCCCAATTCTTTTTAACTACTTTTCTACAGCTTGGCTTTAAGAATCCTTACTATGTGGACTATTCTCTGGAAACATTCCAATCCACTCTAATATAATAAGCATTTATTAAGAATCTACTATATAGAAGGCATTCTAAATGCTGAATCACTGAAAATCCCTCCTAAATCACATTGTCCAGAATTATATCCAATATTCTATACATAATCTGACCAAGGCAAAGTATACTAGATCCAAAGCTTTCTTCTTTCTTGATAATAAAGTTACTTAATGCAGTCTAAGTCCACATTAGTTTTCTTTTTATAAGTTTGCCTCATAGTGGACTTTGCAGTCCACTAAAACATTCAGACTTTTTTCAATAAATCAAGTAGTCAATTGACAAGCATCTATTAAGTGCTTACTATGTGCAGTCACTGTGCTAAGTGATAGGGATACAAATAAAGGCAAAAATTAAGAAATTTTCTGTACAGAGAGTCAGAAGCAGAACCAGGAGAGGAATGAAGGATGACTGCCCTGGGGTCCTATCTCAAAATGGAAGAATTCTTCAATGAGAGAAGGGGATTGCAAAGGTAGAGAGAAGTTCCAGGGAGAAAAGGCAGATAGACACAATGGCAAAATCGAGAGAATCAGAAGCACAGACAAAAAGAAATTTTCAAATGAACTGATGCCAATTCATTTATCAGTTTCATTTATCAGTGTTAAATTTTATCTTGTTAGATTTTATTGATTATTTTTATAATTTGATCTTTTAGATATTGTCATCCATTTTATCAGCTATCTTTTCCAGCTTCAAGTCAGCCACAAATTTGGTGTTTCCATTTATGCATTTGTGAATTAATGTTTAAAAAAGCATTTATCATATATTTATCATATGCCAAGCACTGTGCTAAGAGCCGATAATACAAATAGAAAAAGCTGGACAGCCCCTCTTCTCAAAGAACATAAACTCTACTTGAGGGAGACAAAACACACATGGGCACACACACACACACACAATTCAGCTCTTTGGTTGGTAGAAAGATCTGAGAGTTCTAAGGGAGAGGTAAGGGAGAATGCAAGACCCAGTGATCATTAGGCTGCATCAGTAAGTCAGATGACACATGTTGTGATTTGGAAAGTATAGAAGCAGCACAAATGACAAAACTAAGTGACTGGTAAAAAATTCTTTGGAAATTGAAGTCTTTGTGATTTGTCAATCTAGTTCTTACCTCTATAGGTTTACTGGACCTAAATTATCCTGTCAATTGCTACACCCAAGTTAATAAATATTTCTTAAACTAAGATAGGTTACACTGAATTGATGTTGGTTTATCCACTGATGTTGTCCCTAAGAAACCAATGCTCTGCCATCTCACCAAAAGTGAAAAATCCACTGGATGGATAATTAGAGTTTGAAGGGAGTTTAGGAATTTATCTATCCACACTCATTTCACAGATAAGAACACTGAAATTCTGCCATTGCCCTTTTAGCTTAAATGCTGAAGGCATTTTCTTTAGAATGTTCTCAATTCTGAGAATATAGAAATTTTATTGAACATGTAAAGAGGGATTTGTTTCTCAGCAGATTTTTCTCTCCAGAAGATTCTTCAAGGTAGGAATCAACCTTTTTAGAACACAGAAAAATGATCCTTCAGCTATTACCTTAGTATATAAATCTATTTTTTACCTTTATCTCTTGGCCTCTAAAGACAGAAATTCTTTCAAGAACCTCTGTCTAATTTAGGCTCAAAAAATCCATTCAATTCCCTATTTAATTTCTGATGCTCAGACTACATTTAGTGTCCATTTTAAAGGCTACTCTCCCATCAAACTGTCAAAGATTTTTTTATGCTTTAGGTTCCCCAGTTAATCAACTATAAAATTATTTTTTTCCTCCCCTGAAAAATGGATGTAGGAAAAATATACAGTCATAAAACTATGCCGAATGAACAAGGTACCATCTTTCACCTGCCCAACCATCTTCCTTGCCTTTTTTATTTTTTTATTTTTATTTATATATGACAAACCAGAAAACTGTTATATATATATATTATATATATATGTTATATATATACATGCATATGTCATTTATTACAAAGCTGTCACACAAAAAATATTCTGACATCCTCCAAGTAAATAGATATACATAGAAATTTGTTTGACCTTATTCCAAAAACAAGAATCATTTCAAAATGAAGAAGAAACAAGGAGATAGGAAAATAAGTGCATATTCATATAATCTGAAAACTTTGCCAAGGAACCAACCACTCAGTATTTTAAATAGTTTTAAAACTGACTGTTGTATAATTTCTGTTGTTTAAAGAAGGTAATTAATGTCTAGTTGGAACAATGAAGGGCCATTGTGCACTGATCTAACAAAGTCAAACATCTTTGGTTTCTATGTTCTGCTGTTTATTGGTATCTAGGTAGTTATTTAATAACCACCTTATATAATGAAGTCATTTATTTCTGTCAAGATAGTCATAAACAAAGGCATGTTGCAAATAAAGCATGAAAATAGATTCAAATCAATTCATCAGCCAAATATGAGCTTCTCTACAATGGAGGACTTTAATTGTAAAAGGTCTGCTGTGGTGATTAGCCTGATTGGCTTTTTGGCTGGATTTCAATCATTTACATTCTCAATTTCAGATAAAATAAATATGGTGAGAAATGGCCATCAGATAGTTTGTTTTGGCGGGTGTGATCAACTAAAGGTACATTCATTTACCTACCATACCATCTGGCAAAACAAATTACAACTGGGAAAAACATATTGTCATTTTCCTCCATCAAGTCTTATTCTCAGCCATGCTTTGAGAAGTTAGTAAGGTATTGGGGGAAGGGAATGGCTTTTATAAAAATTGTTTCCCAATGATTGTAGAAGAGAGGGATGAAGGGGGTAAGGAAGGAAAGAGGGAAAGATGGAAAGGAAGAGGGGAAGAGGGAGAAAGAGATGGAGAATAAAGATAGAGACAGAAATAGACACACAGAGAGAGACAGAGACGGAGAAAAAGAATGAATCCACTGAGGATTTACATGAATAAAAAAGAATCCATTAGTACACTGGAGTCCAATGGATTACTTTGTGTGTGGAAAGGGAGGAGAGAGCATGTGTATATTTATATCTTTCTGTTTCTTTATATGCAATCTTCCTGATGTAAATGTGGAGAGGAAAAAAAGTAATCCATTTTGAAGTCTGATGTGATTTTTATCAGAACTGTTGTAAGCATTCTAAATGACTCAGTTTTTAAAATTCCAATTCTCCATGTTCTCTTCTGAAACAGGGTAATTGTAGCAAATACTTATCAAAGAATCACAGAGATTAAAAGCTGGAAAGAGTTTCAAAGCTAATGAGACTAAACCTGTCCTTTTATAGAGGAAAAAATTGAGAGCCAAAGTGGTTAAAAACTCAATCATGGAGATCAAGCTCATTTGGTGGGAACATATAAAGCCAAGATATTAGAAGGGTCAGGACATACTGGCCTCTGTAGGGCAGTGATTAAATACCTCATGTTCATTTTTCAAAAATTCTGGCACCTCAAAATTGAGTCCTGGAAAACTAATATAGATGAGTAATAAAGGTAGGCTCTATTTTTTAAACCACATTTTAAAATAATATACATTTGGAAATATAGTGGACACACCTTTATAGACATCATCTTGAACCCTTTCCCTTTCCTCAGGATATAAAGTGGAAACACATGTGTTGTGAGCATTAGTGTTTAGTAAGGTAGGGAACGTTACAGGAAAACTCAGTGGAATCTGGGTTTGATTTGACCACATTTGATACCATGTGGTTGCAATTAGTCCAAAAGCCAGGCAAGCACATGGCTCCATAATCTTATGTAAACAAAATGATGAAGTTTAGCCCAGGCCTATCTCAACTTAACATGATTTTTCACATTTACAACCTCGGTCTTTTCTTCTGTCTAAAATACAGATGGACAACTAAATAACCAACTTGTAATGTAAACATATTTAGTTAGGGGGTTTGGAGTGAGGGAAAAAGGGAGGAGGAATAACATGACAAATTACATCACTCCCTGAGATTAATATGAATTTCTAAAACAACAATTTATGAATCACTGAGATTCTGCCGAGCCTAAGGAGCTATTTCCTAAATAGGAACATTACATAATTAGATTTTAGAGAAAGCCATTTGCTGCTACCATCTAATGGCACATTAGTAATCAGGAGAAGAAAGTTAACATTTATGTAATGGTTTCAGGTTTACAAAGTGATATGTTTAATCTACAAAATCACCATCTGTGGTAGGCACTGCCTCATGGCACATCTTCATGTCTGGCTTGGCAGTGAGGTCAGGACAACCTACTCTTAAGTAACTGACTGTTTTTGCTTGTTTAAAATCATTACACTGACCATTTTTAAAACTTTCTAAAAAATGCAAGTTAGCAGGACTTCTTTTAAAAGACGTAAAGTGTCTTTGGACATGTCTCCCTTAAACATGCTTTTCTATGATACAGAAAACAACTCATTTTTTTTTAAGTTTCATGTTATACAATATGAAAATGTGGAACTGGAATGCCAGATCTGGAGTCAGAAAACATGGATTAGATAACTTCAACTCTACTCTTTTATTATCTAAACAGATTTGGAACAGTCACTTAACCAATTTGATACCATTACTCTATCTACAAATTAAGTGAATGAACTAAATAAACTCTGAGGTCAGTCCCAGCTCTAAGTCCAAGATCCAAGATAGCAGCACATAAATTGTGATAGGAAACATAATTTCATTATTGGACTTTCCAATGTGAGTTAAATTTATTATCTCTTTAGCCTTTTCTCAATATTAAATCATCAGCAACATCAACAAAAAACCAAAAAGCACATAGCTTACTTGGAATTTTACAAGATAATACAGCACCAAAAAATCAATTCTTATTGATTAGAGCCTACTAGGGATCAGGATGGGCTGGAGAGCAAAAGAAATCACAAAGAAAGTCTAAGATAATTCCTGAGTCAAAGAAGTTTCCATATTAGAAGGGAATAAAGCTTGCCTATACCTCTGCTATATACTCTAGCATAGTACAGAGTGCCACTAATATAGATTAATATGGTAGAATTGTTTGAATTCAGATAAAATTAGAATACATTGTGGGAGGTGTATAGAATAATCTCAGAGGAAGGGAGATTACAAATCCTTGGTATGAAAACTCAATTTGATTTAAAAAAATTACTGAAAAAGCTGGAAAGCAATTTGGCAGTAACTAACCAACCAACATCTCACACTATATACCAAGATAAAGTTAAAAGGGGTGCACAATTTAGACATAATGAGTGATATCATAAGCAAATTAGGGAGACATGGAAAATTTTACCTGTCATATTTATGGATAAGGAAAAATTGTAAACTAAACAAGATATAGAAAGAACTATGGGATTTAGATAATTTTTATTACATTAACCTAAATAATTTTTGCACAAAGAAAACCAATGTAGCCAAAATTACAAGGAAAGCAAAGGGAAGGAGCAATTTAGAGCAAATGTCTCTGATAAAGGCCTCATTTTTCAAATATATAGAAAACTGAGTTAAATTTATAAGATAACTTAGTCATTCCCTAATCAATAAATGGCCAAAAGATATAAACAGGCAGCTTTCAGAAGAAATCAAAACTACCTGTAGTCATATGAAAAAATAAATGCAAATTAAAATAACTGAGATACACTTAATACTTATCAGATTAATTAATATGACAGAAAAGGAGAATGACAAATGCTGGAGAGGATGAGGAAAACTGAGACAATAATGTACTGTTGGTGGAGTTATGAACTAATCCAACCATTCTGAAGAGCAATTTGGAACTATGCCCAATTGACTAAAAACCTATGTATAACCCTTGATCTAGCAATACCACTGTATTGCTATATCTTAAAGATATCAAAGAAAAAGGATAAGGACTCATATGTACAAAATATTTAGGGAAGGTTTTTTTTTAATGGTGCAAAGAAATAAAAATTGAGGCAATATCCACCAACTAGGGAATGGTAAACAAGTTGCAATATATGATTTTAGTGGAATACTATTGTGCTTTAAGAAAAGATGAGCAGGATGGTTTCAGAAAACAAAAAAACTGGGAAGACATATAAAATGATGCAAGGTAAAGTGAATAGAACCAGGAGACCATTATAAGATCAACTGTGATTGACTTAACTATTCTGATTAAAATTATGATCCAAGACAATTCTGAAGGACTTAAGATAAAGATGTATTTATCCATCTCCAGAGAAAGAACTGATGGAATCTGAATGCAGATCAAAGCATATTTTTATTTTATTTTTGTATGTGTTTTCTTTTGCAACATGGCTAATATTTTATAATAATATTGTGTTTTTCATGAATTCACATGATAATTAAAACCAAATCGCGTGTCTTGCCAAGGAGATGACTGAATGGAGGGAGGGAGAGCATTTGGAACTCAAAAATGCAAAGAAGAATGTTAAAGTATTTTAACATTTGATTGAAAAATATTTAATGAAATAAATAAAAATACATTTTAATAACTTGAAATCATACTTTGAAATGTAATCCAGGTTTCAAATGAAATGTCCTCTGGCTCCAGAAAAATACAGCAGAGGAGAATAGTATTAATTTTCTTGACAATTTGACAATTACCAAGAAACTAGTAGATGAAATTCACTGTCCTATTTGTAGCCCAAGAAAATCACAAAAATAAAAGTTACTTAATCTCTACTCCCAAGAAAGTCTAGTAGAAAGGACAAGTTATTCACATAAGATATTAGAGGTACTTTACTATAGAAAAAAGCACTGAATTTAAAACTATAAGAACTGAGCTTGAATCATGGCTCCGCTACCAATGTAATCTTAGTTGTCATTTAACTTCTCTGTGTCTCAGTTTTCTCATCTGTAAAATGAGCTATTGGACTCAATCATGTCTAAGTTTTCTTTTAGATCTAAATGTATGATCCTATAACAAATTATGATAAAAATGGGAATATGACAAGGATATAAGAGGAATATAGAAGTTTAGAAGTTCATATGGCAAGATTACTGAAATGAAACAGACATGAAATACTATAGATGGGTTATAGGCATTGAAGATATTCCAGGAAGTAAAGTTTTATGTATCCATGAAATTATGTATCAGAATGAAATTATGGAAAAGGAAAAAAATATGCTTATTTTTTCTTGAGAGAAGGGAGAATATATAGAAATCATTTGGAACAAAATGAGACTGACACAATAGAATATATGAATCTAAAACATCCTCCTGATTGTCATATTGCCCACCCCCATAAAAACACTTAGAAAAATAGGGGCTGATCTGAAAGATCCCATCATTTCCACATAGTACACACTTCAGTTACTGAGTGAGAGCTGATGGAATGAGACATCTTCTTAAATGAACCCCTTCAGAGTAAATATAAAAAATAATTTTGGTGTTCTAATTCAAGATCTGAAAAAGTATCACAGAAGGGAAAGGAACCACATACAATATAATTTTTTAGGGAAGAAAAAAAAGAACCTGTTTTCTTCTTATTCATTTAAAGATGTTACACATTTTGCACGATGAAAAAAGCTTCAAAGTAATTCATATTTGTTATATTGACTTGAATAGAGACTGCTAATGTTACATTGGTCGGTTTGAAATCTGAGTGTGGCCCATATTCAGGATTATTTTTCAGTGAATACAGGAAAGATTTCTGTTTTCATCAAATGGGGACTTCTCAGTGTGGAAACAATTTCCACCAAACCAGCTTTAAACATGTTTTTAAACCCAGACAATAGTTCAAGAGATATAGAAGTTAAATAAAAAGCAATGAAGTGATATAGAGCACCATATCTGGAATACTTCACCATTCACCTGAATTCAAAACTAGCCTCAAGTATCTACTAGCTATGTGACCTTGAGCAAGTCACTCAATCTCAATTGTCTCATCTGTAAAATGTGAATAGTAATAGCACCTATTTCCCAGGATTGTTGTGAGATTCAAATGAGATAGTTTTAAATTGCTTTGGACGGTACCAGGCTGAAGTACTTTAAAAATGTTAGCTCAGATTTTTAAGTGACTTGGTGTGAGTGATAAAGCTAACAAGTATTGAACTTGAACTCAGCTCTTCCTGAGAATAGTCTTCATTTCTTCATCCCAAAACTTAGTGATTAATAGAGAAACTCTTGACAAGTTAGATTATTGGGCTGAATGCAAAAATAATGAAATTTAATAGTGATGAATATAAATTCTTACATGGATTCAAAATGATTTCTCAAGTGCAGGATGGATAGTGGGAAGAATGTGATAGCAACTTGACAAACAATTGGGGTTTTTTTAGAGATCTACAGGTTTCATATGACTAAATAAAGCATGCATAATATATTTATACACACACATATATATATATGTATGCATGTATGTATGATTGATCTTGGACTCCTTTATGAGAAAAATAACTTCTAGTGAATAAGGAGATTATGATCCTGCTGCACTATGGGCTTGGTCAAAAAACATTTGGAATAGATTATGTTCAGTTTGGGGCATTAAAGTGTAGGAAGTATGTTGATAGTCAGTAAAGGGCCAGAAGAGGCATTCATGGGTGGGGGGAAGGTCTTGAGTCCATAACATACCTACTGTTGTTTGTTCTTTATTCTCAAAGACCATGACACCAGGAAGGTATCATGCCACAACATGTAAGAAAATTGGATTTAAGTGAGAGAGGGCTTTGCAAAATCACTTGCCTCATTCTCCTCCAGAGACAAAATGTAGAGCAGGACAAATGGAGATGGTCCTAGATGAGAGACCTTGGACTTTTTAGTTAATGTCTTTCCCAGGTCTCAGTTAGTCTGAGATAATTTATGATTAAGGCAAAGTAAGAAATGAAGCAAAGAATGATCTCTTTTACCTAGTCAAAAAAAAAATAAATCTGGGAGAGGAAGATTTTTAGAGTTTCTAGCCAAAACAGAAACAATTACTATGAACATTTACTTTGAGTCATCAGAACCCAAACAATGACCAAGTAAAGCTTGTGCTGGCACCTACTGTTAGCTATAGGGAAAGTTATTTTATCACTGATATTTCCAATGTAATTTAAATTTATCTATTTTCTCCTGAGACTTTCCTCAATATAACATCATCCCCTCAAAAAAAACAAAACAAAACAAAAAATACACCTAATCATTCCTCACTAGGAATTTTACAAGATAATCCAGCACAAAAAACAATTTAATTCTCATTGATTAAATTACTAGGTAATGGGGATCAGGATAAGTTGGAAAGCAAAAGAGGACACAAAAAAAGTCTAAGATAACTCCTGAGCTCAATATGCTTACATAATCAGAGGGGATAAAAATCACCTGTACCTCTGCTATGTATCTAGCAAATCAGAGATTCCAAGCAGTAAGTAAATAGGTATAGCATAGAGTTCCCCAAAATGACAGTATCTTTCATTTCTTCATCCCAAAACTTAGTGATTAAAAGAGTAGCTCCTGAAAAATTAGGACACTGAGCCAAATTTAAAAAAAAAGAAATTTAACAATGATAAATATAAAGTCTTAGGTGGGTGCCACAATAAAGATTAATATAGTTAGATTAATAATAAATTAATAAAATAGACATTAATCATTTGAATTATTCATTATCTGACAAGTAAAATTTTCCATACCCCTCCATTGTGGCTTATGATATGACCCATTATTTCTAATTTTTTCACCTATTTTCACATTTTTTTGGTATGTAGTATGAGAAATTTGCCTATATATATAATTTCTGCCAAATTGTTTTCTTGTTTTTCCAGAAATTTTTGTCAAATACTGAATTCTTGTCCCAAAAGTTTGTAACCTCATTTCCTCTAAGATTATTATATATTCTTCTTCCAATGTATTCTAGTTTTATCTCAATGATTCAGAATGATTTATGGATAAGGGGAAATTTTTAAATCAAACAAGAGATATAAAGAATTATGAGATGTAGATAATTTTATTACATTAAACTAAACAGTTTTTGCACAAAGAAAATTAATGCAGCCAAGATTACAAGGAAAGCAGAAAACAGGGGTGTGTGTTTGTGTGCGTGTGTATGCGTTTGTGTGTGTGTGTGTGTGTGTGTGTGTGTATGTGTGTGTGTGTTTCTAGGGAGGTAGGGAATTACAGCAACTTTCTCTGATAAAGGTTTCATTTCTCAAAAAAATAGAAAACTGAGTCAAATAAGGGTCTCGTGCCCAATTTGGAATCCTTCCTCCTTCTTCCATCATGAGAATAGTAGGAAACAGATATCCTTGCTCCAAATGGATGAAACCAGGGAGGTGCTTCTTTTATTATATCTATAAGGGAAATATTTTGGAGAAACAGTGGAACATGTGAAGTTGTTCTGTAATTGATTCCAATTGACTGAATATGTTGTTGAGAAAAGTCTTTTTCAATTGACTTCAAAAAATTTTAAGTCAGCTTTTCTCTTTACCTCATTGTCTTTGGTGATGCTCTGTTGGCATGACAGTGTCCATTCAGGAAAGAAACCATGTTGTAAGGAAAATGACAATGGGCCTTTCCCCTTGGAGGCAATATGGACCCAGAGAAACAAGCCCTCTTTGGACATTTTGCTCTAACCTTCTCTTGGTGCCAAAAATGGTGTCTCCTAGCTTGGTCAGAGCAATGTCAACAAGAATATAAAAATCCAAATTCAAGCTAGGTTTGGTGACCAGCACATTACATACAGATATCCTAAGACTGAGGTGATATTGAGGGGAAATATACCCTGAAATATTGGAAAATATGTTTTTAACCTTTTTGCTTCTCATATCTGTGAAATAAATGTCTTGTTGGACATGGTGATAAGTAGTTAAATGCTATTGTAATCATTAGCTCTTTATCAAATATGAATAATACAGTCCATTGAAACTAGAGTAGATAACAGAGCAAAGAGACTCTACCAAAATCTCACAGGGTACCTGAGAATATTGAGGAAGAACTATAACAGACATGTTCTTGAAAGAGTGAGACCAGAATATGTATATGTATATGTATATGTATGTATATATATTTCTACATACATACATATATATACATGTACACATATATATATGTATATATAAAACATGTATATTTATTTCTTTATCTGTAAACACAGGATCACTTCCAATCCCCTTTTTCTACAAATGAGGAAACCTAGGCACAGAGAGGCTATATTTGACCAAAGACAACAAAGCCAGTGTCTGAGGCAGGAGCCAAACATCTTCATGACTCCTAGTCATTACTTTGTCCACTGCATTACCCTGATGCATATTGTAACCTCTCTTCCCGCAATTAAATTTAAGCACCTTGAGGGAAGAAAATGTTTCATATCTAGGTTTGCCTAATGGTTGACACAGTTGTATTTATTTAATGAATGTGAATAATTAATTGATTCTGTCTTCAATATTTTGTGTAGCATTTTCAGGAATATCTATAATAATTTATTTCATATTTTGTGTAACTAAATGGCATGCCCCTGGAAGAAGAGTAGGTGATGAGGCTGTGACATCAGATCTAGCCAATGGATTTTGCATAGCTAATTCATGCCCAGTACAAAGAAGCAATGGACATTTCTAATGACCTTCCAATCATTCAAGTATTAAATAATAATTACATATCAATTCTAGATCAAATAAGAGTGTTATTCCCTGTCTTTATACTTCAATTTCTCAGGTTTTTTAAAGGTTTAAATACGGTTGTTGTGGGAGATCAAACGAGAAAGTGTATGATAAGCATCATGTAAATGTGAGCTATTTTTTGGTTGTTATTGTTGTTTAAAACCCACTTGTTCAGATTCTCAGATTCACAAATACATAATTTACTATTCTTCATGAGGATTACTACATATCTGGTTAGAAAATATTCTATATTGAAGCAGTTCTCCAGAAATGAAAATCTTATTCTTAGAGAACATCTTTTTAAATTTTTTTCATTTATTATTTTCAATTAATAATCATTTATTTTATCATCTTCCTACCCCCAAGATTTAAAGAAGAAAAGAAGAATCCTTATAACAAGCAAAACAAATACCTATCCCCTCCATTCAACTACACAGGTCTCACACTACATCTCAGGTTCATTACCTCTCTGCCAAGAGTGGAGTAACACAAATTATTACTGATCCTCTGTAATCAGAGTTTGTCACTACATTGATCAGAGTTCTTAAGACCTTCAAAATTAGAGAGAATTTTCTTAATTAACTTCTCATTTCTCAAATCCACTTTCTTTTCTGAAGGTCCTATTTTCAATTGATACTAATGATTAAAATCCCACCTGTGTGCCCTTTAGGTTTTATACCAGATTTCATAATTTCCATTAAGTTCCTTCCTGTATTATCATTTGTCGCTATGTTAATCATGTAAGTTTATCATACAATCTCAGATTTGTATCTTTCTGTTGCAGTTTTGTCTTATCTAGCAATGCTGATTCCTGGACTGATCTTGGAGTATTCATGATTGATTATCTATTCCATACTTATATATCCTTTATACATTGTCCTATCCAAAGGACTTCATTCCTTGGTTTATCCTAGCCACTCTTTTCTGGATACAGTCCCTTTATTATATCCTCTGTATTCTACAAACTAGAGCCATATCTATATGAAGTCTTAAAACCTTCCACTGTAACAACAGCTGATGCTCACCTGTCACTGACTCTTGACTGGTCCTTATTGATCACTTATTGTGCACCTTAATAGACTATAAGTTCTTAATATAAAAGAAAAACTTTTTTTTAGAGCTATTGATCATCACCTTTTCAACTCTATCTCCTGAAATCTACAGAAGATAGCAAGGAAAGAACTCTCCCACTCAGGTTAAATACAGAATGTCCCAAAAACTGAAGTGCACTTTTAAATTCCTAAAACTTGAAAAGCATACTAAGACTTTTAGGATATTCCATTTGGTGCTCTCTACCTCAATTTCATTTATAAAAATATTAAAATGTTTTTCTCTTACTTAGAACACCAAGCTTCAAGTTTCACCTCCCTTCTCAACATAGTAGATTAATAGACTTCATTAACCTCTGTGGGGATAGGTAGGATACCATGATTGTATGATATTGTTATAATAAATGAGAAATAATGTTATCAGGGACATCATCTCTTTCCAACAAATTACATGAAAATTTGCTTTTCAACATTATTAATTTCCTAAAGCCCAAATTACATTTAGATGCTTCATTTTCTAGCCCTCTGAGCACTCATGTAAATGAGTGAGTACATTTTTCCGCGATCTATCTACATTTGATGCCATAAATGAGACTGGGGGAGGGGAGAAGGAAAAAGCATAATTGTACACAATGGCTACATCTCCTGTGTTACAAATGTTTAATTTATGATAAGTAATCTAAGAGAAGTTCCAGGGGAATGTTGGTAAGAAAACAAAAAAATGATAGTAAACACTTTATGCTTTCTTCTTTAGCAGGCAGGAAAAATCTTTTCAACCTTTGTACTTCAAAGGAAGATTGTGGCAGGGTAATGGGAGACATGAGCTCTTGAGTCTCTCAGATAATTTGTCACAGTGCCTGGCATACAATAAACACTTAAATGTTTGTTGACTGACTGACAATGACTATAACAAAACAAAGAATGGAAGGAAATGAAGATCTGCTGTACTTATGGCTAGTAAAGAATATTGACAGATAACTAGAAAACTTCAGAAAATTTCTACTCTGCCATAAAATAGGTACTTGCAAGGACAGCAGCCATAGTAAAAGAAAGTTCAATTTAAAAGGAAACATTAGGACTTCCAGGAATAGAACAAAGATTATAGAATACAGCAAACATTCAGTTGAGCTCTTCCCATTATTCCCCTCCAAATAACTTTAAAATAACTCCTCAAATCAAAATCTATGGCAGAGCCAATGAAAAGTCACATTAAGACATTCTTCCAACCTGAGACAAGTTAGATCAGAAAAATCTGTGGCATGGAAGGGGGGGCTGACCCAGAGCTCCCATAAGTGAAATAGCAGTGATGGGACTAATGGGGCCAACAAAAGCAGCAGAAGTTTGGGGAACTCTCAACACAGAGAGGGTAAAGGGACGTGGAACCTTGTCAGAAACAGATTACAGGTAATCCCTGTGCTAGCTGGTCACAGCACCACACATTGTATGGCAAATCCATTTCCCATACCCAGTTTCAGGTCATAGCTCAAGGGCAAAAGGGGTAAGGGAGAAGAAGTATGGGAAAAATTATCTCACATAAAAGAGCTATATAAGAATAAGCTTTTACAATGGAAGGTATAATGGTGTGATGTGGGAAATACCCAAACCTTATATCTAAATTGGTTCAAAAAGGAAATATATATATATATATATATATGTACATGCTCAATTGGATATCTAAATCTACCTTATCCAACAGGAAGTAAAAGGGGAAGGGGATAAGAGAAAGGAGGGGGTAATAAAAGGAAGGAAAGATAAAAGATGGTGGTGGTCAGAAGCAAAACAAACTTTAAAGGAGGAATGAGAGAGAAAGAAAGAGATAGAGACAAAGAAAGAGGTAGAGATAGACAGATATAGACAGAGATAGACAGAGACAGAGAGAAATGAATTAGGCATACAACCACCACTACCACAAAAAAAAAAAAACCTTAGAAAAAGAACAAATTAAAAATGCCCAATTAAACATCAAAACAGAAATCTGGAAATGTAAAAGAGAGACTGATGGAATTAAAAGAAAGAATAAAACTAATAAATAATAGGAGCTGTTTTATGAAAAATTAATTAAAAATACAAATAAAATAAACTATTGGTTAATTTGATGTTTTTGAAAAAAGAAAAAAAAATCATATTACTAATATCTAAACCGAAAAGGGCAAATGAAGATGAAATCAAGTCAATTACCTGGAATTGTTTTGCCAAATTATATACCAGAAAAACTGACCATCTAAGTAAAATGGAAGAATATTCACAAAGACATAAACTTTTCTTGATATAAAATATTAACAGAAGAGGAAATATAATACTTAAATAACTATCATTAAAAAAAAAGAAATTGAACAAGCAATCAAAGAGTTCCTTAAGGAAAAGTCTCCAAATTAAATGGATATACAAGTGAATTTTACCAACTATTTAAAAAACAATTTATCCATATAAACTATTTGAAAAATAGGTAAAGAAATATATACTACCAAACTAGAGGAGCAAAAACAAAGAAAGAAAATATCAATTTCCTCAACAAATATCAATATCAGTGGGCAGAGCCAAGATGGTGGAGTGAAGCCAGGAAGGTACTCCAGCTTTTCTAGTTTCCCTCAAAAACCACATGAAACCAAGCCTCTGAACAGTTTGATGGAATGAAACTACCTTCCAGCTGAAAAGAGATTAAGAAAGGTCTGTCTCACTGAAGTAAAAGACATTCTCAGTCCTGCTCAGATGGTGTCCAGGAAAGCCAATGAGGGTTTTAATCACAGCAGATCAGCAATGGTCCTGGCTAGACGAGTGAAACAGCCTTCAGTTCCAGCCAACAACTGCCAACCATGGAAAGCAGGCTGTTTCCTGAATAGAACAGGTAGAGCTACCCACTGCTATGAACAAGACACAAAACACAAGGGGCCCCTGTGCTCAAAGTAGTCAAGGCTCAGAGATGCACAAGAAGCTTGGTACAGCACCCTCTGTACCCTAGAAACAGAACTCAACCATTAAAAAATCACAAAATGGGGGAGAGGGAGGAAGAGAAAGAAAGAAAATGAGCAAGATACAAAAAAGAACCTTAACCATAGAAAACTACTATGGTGACAAGAAATACCAAAACACCAATTCAGTTGAATTCTGAGGGGAAATCTCAGAGTGACATGAATTCCTTTCAAGCCCAAAGACACTTCTTGGAAGCACTCATAGAAGATGTTAAAAGGCAAATAAAAGAGGTAGAAGAAAAACGGGAAAAGAAACAAGAGCTATGCAAGAGAGTCAATAGCTTTCAAAGAAAAAACAATTTTTTTTTTATTCTAGCTGGATATTTTTTGAGGTCACATACAGCAATAAGGTTTGTATTCTAAGCTTGTGTCCTGTTACCTCTTCTCTTTTATTGTTTTAGTTTTCCAAATTTATTTTATTTGAAGAAAAAAGAATAAGCAAAAAGAAAAACAGAAAAATAATACAAAAGAAAAGAGAATATTATCATGTGCACAGCAGAACATCAGGGAGGATTCAAAATATACCACTTAAAAAAACCAATTTAAGAAAATATATATATATTAGTAGAAGAAATCATACTCATGACTATCTGTCTTTTCTTTGCTTCTTTGTAAATTATGCTTTTGTTCTTTGCTGCACATATTATTTATTTTATTCTTTTTCCCTCCTTTCATTCCCACCATCACTCCCAAGCAAGCTACAGTTAAGAAAAGACAATGAATTAGTATTGATACTAAATGTATATGTATCAAGTGGTACAGCATCCAAATTCTTAGAGAAGAGGTTAAATAGACAGCAAAATTATACCAGTGGAGGACCAAAATCTCCCCCTCTCAGAATTAGATGTATATATAACCACAAAATAAATAAATAAGAAACTAGGGAGGGTTAATAGAATCTTAGATAACCTAGGTATGATAAACTTCTGGAGAAAACTGAATAGGGACAGAAAGGAATATACCTTTTTCTCAGCAGTTCATGATACATACACAAAAGCTAACTACTTGTTATGTCATAAAATTTTCACAATCAAATGCAAATTAAAGGCAGAAATAATAAATGCTTCTTTTTCAGACCACGATGCAATAAAAATTACATTCAATAAAGAGCCAGGGAAAGAAAGACTAAAATCCAGTTGGAAATTAAATAATCTAATTCTAAAGATTGAGTGGGTCAAACAACAAATCATAGAAACTATCCATAATTTCATCCAATAGAATGACAGTAATGAGACAATATACTAAAACCAATGGGATACGACCAATGCAGTTCTTTAGGGGAAATTTTATATCTATACCTATGTTTATATATATAAATATACATAGATATGTATGCATATTTATATATATAAACATAGATACACATATTTGAATAAAATAAAGGGGAGATAAATGAATTGGAGATGCAAAAGTTAGAAAAAGAACAAATTTTAAAAACCCCAATTAAATACCAAATTAAAAGGAGATATTAATAAAATTGTAACTAAGAAAACTATTGGACTAATTAATAAAAGATGTGGTTTTATGAAAAGAAAATAGAGAAACCTTTAGTTAATTTGCTTAGAAAAAGGAAAGATAATAAAACTAAATTACCAGAATCAAAAATGAAAAGGATGAACTTATCAACAATGAAAAAGAAATTAAAGTAATAATTATGAGCTATTTTGCCCAATTGTATTCTAACAAATCCGACAATCTAATTGAAATGGGTAAATATTTACAAAAATAAACTGCCCAGGTTAACAGGAGAAAAAAATAAATAAATAGTCCTTTTTTAGAAAAAAAAATTGAACAAGCTATCAATGAATTCCCTATGAAAAAATCTCCAGAGCCAGATGTATTCACAAGTGGATTCTACCAAATATTTAAAAGAACAATTAATTCCAATTTGGAAATCTATTCCAAACCTATTTATAAAAATAGATAAAGAAGGAATCATGCAAAATTCCTTCTATGACACAAATATGGTACTTGTATCTAAACTAAAACCTAAAAGAACAAAACGAATGCAAGGCTGGTTCATTATCAGGAAAACTATGGCCATAATTGACCATATCAATAAAAAACTAACAGAAATTATATGATAATCTCAATAGATACAGAAAACGGCTTTTGACAAAATACAGCACCCATTTCTATTTTTTAAAAATGAGAGAATATAGGAATAAAAAGAGTTTTCCTTAAAATGATAAACAGCATCTAACTAAAATAATCAAGAAGCATTATTTTTAGTGGGGAGACATTAGAGGCATTCCCAATAAGATCAGGAATGAAAGAACTCTGTACATTATCACCACTATTATTTGATATTGAACTAGAAATATTGGCTTTAGCAATAAGAAAAGAAAAAGAGATTATTCAGCTTTCTGGAATGGGAAAGTGTCAAGGCTTTTAATATGACCAAGAACTGAAAAGGTAAGTTAGAATTATGTTAGGAAGTAACTGAATTGCACATACTCTTTGACCCAGAAATAACACAAAAAGGTCCATACTAGGGATGTGCTGGAGCCAGCTAGTTAGAGAGAGAGAGCCAATGTTAAAATTTCAAGGTCAATATTTACATTTCAGAAATCAGCAAATGCTACAAATCAAAGCTACATATATTGTGTTGTTCATTGTCTAGACTTAAGAAGGTAATGAATAAAATGTTAATAAGACATATTAAATGCAAAAGTGTATTGTGCATACATTTCTTCCCTAGAGAGCTAGCTATTAAACATTTACAAGCATACCTTGTAAATCCTAAAATCATTTCTATGTGAACCCTAGTGCAAAAGATGAGAAATTAGGATAATAAGGTATTATTATAAGTATCTATTATAATGGATAGATATGTGGAAATAATACTTTAAGTTTTGCAAAGTGCTGGATATGTTTATGCCTTTTTAAGACTCAGCTCAGGTCTTATTTGCTCCAGAAAAATTTTTCTGATTCTCCCAGATTAGTGCTCTCTCTTCAAATTACCATTTATTTAATTTTTTGTTTACTTATGAATATATGTTTGTATGTATGTATTCATTCCCAGTAGGGAATTTATTCATTCTCCCAATAGGATGTTAGTTCCTTGAATATAGGGATTAATTCATTTTTGTATTTTTATCCTTCATTCCCTAAAAAAAAAAAATGTTTTGCTTACTAATATGGTAGACATTTAATGAATATTTGAACTTGATATAAAAAATGTCAGTCCATTTTCATAGAACATTCCTTATATAATTCCTTCTGACTCATCTTTACCTAGCTCTATAACTATTTTCTTCTGTTGAAATCCCTTTAAAATATACTCAGATAAAACATTCATAAGCACATTCTTCAAGTGAACAAACATCTATCAAACCACAATCATTTATTCAGCAACTACAATGTGTAGATACCATGCTAGAGAGTGGAGATACAAAGATAAAAATGAAATGATTCTGCCCTTAAGGAACTTATATGTGCATATACAAAATATAGACAAAATAAATATAGAGGCATGGACTCGGGGGATGGGAAATTGATTTCCTCCTTAATTCATTTTTTTCTACTATATAGTTATTCTTTTGCTGGGATAGACCACAATTCCTCCCTATCTTAATAAGTAATTCTTGAAGAGTTGTGGCTAAAAAAATATAAAGTGACCCACTATCTGATGATGAATCTTTTTAAGCTTTGTTAGTTTGGTTTCTAGGGAAGCGACAAATAGCTTACTGGACATTCTCTTCATTAATAAGCTTTGAGAGTGCCGCTTCTATGTCATGAGGAAACTAGTGTAACTCTCACTCCTAAAATTTACTATCTAAATTTCAGAGACATTATTACAACAAAGGTAATTCTATTCATGTGCAAATATTTCAAGATTCCTATCCAGGTTAGCTAAAGTTTCTATTATTTCTTTGAACACATTAGCTATCCTTTCAAATACAGAGAACTACTCCAGTCATATATAAAAGAGAAAATTTGTTCCTCTCAGTTCCTAATTCTACCACCCTCAGTAATTCATTTCATTTGTGAGATTTCCTTTTTTTGAGGTGCAGATTTATCCCTCCCACCAGCTCCCACCTGGACACATTTTTTTTTCTTCTCAGTTTTGAAAAAAATACTAAAGGTCACTTCACTGCTTTGAAGTAGTAGAAGGGAAAGAAAGGAACTAAAATTCTCCAGAGATTCAGATAAGAATCCCAAGATGCAAGTAGTTATACATTTTAATTCTCTAATAGGCTATGAAGATGCAACTTGAAAATGCCCTTAAAAACATTTCATGAAATCATGGATAGCTTTACAATGAAAACAATACCTTTGCTAATCACATAGTCTCCTTATGAATGAATGTGCTATTAGAAATTGCAGATGGATTCAGGAAAGGATCATTATTTTAGCAAATTATCCTAATTCCCAATTAACAAAGGTTTCATTCCTGCCAGTGGGAAGAGGTTATAATTTAACATTATATATATATATAAAATATATAATATATAATATATAAATTTAATGTAAATTTAACATTTATAAAGCTACGTTAAAAAAATTTCTAACAAAGTTTCCTCTGTGAAGAGACAAACCTTCCCTTTTAATCAAAGCAAATAGGGAAAAAACAGTCATAGGATTGTTTCCAAATGGTAAGTGTGACTGCCAAAAATGGCAGTTTTCACAGTTATCTAGGATTTAAGACATATGGCCTTCTTGTAATATTTTTCAAATGTTTCACATTTATGCTAATAAAGACTGAGATAAAAGTCAAGCTGAGAATCCACAGTTAGTACCAGTAGGTGGTACAGCACCTAATGACAAGTAGCAGAAATGAGCTAGTGAAGTCTGGGCTCCAAAGAACCAATTTGAATCTTTGTATTCCAGTTCATGGAAAAATGCCAACTGATGGGAATTGTAGTCTGAAAGAATATAAAAGCAATTTTGCAGTAACATGTACTTTGTTTTTCTAGAACAGAAGAAATGTTGAAATAAGAAGGAAAAATGATTTTTTAGTTAGTATTTCCTAAATAAAACATCCTACTTCTCTATTTCTGGCTCTGCGGGTATCAGACTATGCTTGCAAAGACATTTTGATGCCCTTTGATTTTCAGAGTCTTATCCTTCCTCTAGACCTTCACTTTTCCACTCACCTTTAGGTCTAGCATTATATAGTGTTTTCATTTTTGTAACTAGCACACTGGGCATTATAGAAATTTGTTGAATTGAAATAAAAACAGAAGGAAAGAGGGCATTCATTTTCAGATCTAAGGCACAGTAACTGGAGTGGTACCTGTCATGGCCATAGGAAACTCCCACCATTACCTTCTCTTCACTTTATAATCTTTTTTTTTTTTTTTGCTTTTTGCTGAGACAATTGGGGTTAAGTGACTTGCCCAGGGTCACACAGCTAGGGAATGTTAAGTGTCTGAGACCAGATTTGAACTCAGGTCCTCCTGACTTCAGGGCTGGTGCTCTAACCACTGCGCTGCCTAGCTGCCCCTTCACTTTATAATCTTAAAAAAGTTCTTGGGGCACTGATAAATTAAGAGCCTTACCCAGGGGTCCATAGCCAAAAGGAAGCAGAAATGGGACTTTACTTGAACTTTTCCTTACTCTGAGTTTGGCTCTCTATCCATTACTCCACATGGCTGCTCTTTATCATTTCTCAAAGATTAAAAAAGTAAAGAAAACTCATGCTTATGATAGATAATAAATAGACTGATTGATGACAGAAGGATGGCGCATGTGCATTGAACATAAATATCTTATTATGTATGTATATATCAAATATATAACTATCTTTATCTATAATTATTATGCAGATGATAAATATTCAATCTATGTGTGTTTGAATATTAGTTTCTGGATAGTGGCTTTTGTGCAATCTGGACCCAGCTTGAGTCTCCCTCAAGCTTATAGCTACCTGCCTGAGCCCAGCTTGAAAAACAGTGAACTTGGAAACTAGCATTCCCAAGGGTCTAGCTTAACATTCCTGGAAAAAAAGAGTCTGAGGCTAACCCAATGCAAACCAAACCAAAATTAAATCCTAGCCTAACAAAGAGAATACCTCCCAGTATTCTAGCCAGGGCATACATTGGTACCATGAGGTACAGTCAGAAAGACCCAAAGGCAAAATCCACCCTGAAAAGTCCCTGAAATCTGTGTCTGGACTCCAGCACAGAAGCAGAAACTAAACCCAGCAGCAGGGGAAAGAATCCCAGGCAGAGTCTATGAAAGAAAAGATTTCCAGAGCTTTATGACAAGAAGGATCCTCTAGACAAAGCAGCTTAAGAATCCCTAGAAAGAACAGCCTTGTCTGGGACAGTGTACTCAGGACCAAGCAAGCCCAGCCCCCATTCAGTTGCAGCTCAAACCAAGGCTCCCTGATGAGGGGTTTAAAAAAAAAAAAAAAAAAAAAAGAACACTCTCAATACCATGTGTAAATACCTTGGTTTATGAGATACCCAGGGGGTAAACCCTCAAGAGAATAAAAATCTAGATAAGGCCTTACAGAAGAAAAACAAACTGGCCATAAGCTACAAAGTACATAAGTGAAACAAAACAAGATATAAAGACTGGAAAAACTAGTAAGAAAGAGTATGGAGGAAAATTGACACCTTAGAACAGATGGTTCTAAGGAAAAAAGGAAAAAAATACAAAGGGATTTAAAAGGGAAAACAAGAGGTTAATAGACATAAGCAAAACAAACTCAAATATTGGAAGATTATGTAGGCAAGAAAATAGATTAATACTTATAAAATCATAAGACAAATAGATTGACATAAGTAGTAAAAGCGATATTTAAATAATGTAGTAGGAAGAAGGATGGAAAAGCCATAAATAAATGCTTCAATTTTATTGATCCATTAACAGTATCCATCTATTATGGATTCATAGATGAAATATTCAAAGAATTATTAATTCCCAAACAATATAAACTATTTGCAATAATAAGAAAAGGTACCCTTATAATCTCTTTGTATGAAAATATAATTTTAATAGTTTAAAATAGAGAGACACTAAATCAGAGGAGAAAAATATCCACACAGAGGAGAAAAAAAATAAATATGAATGCCAAAATTTTAAATTGAATATTAACAAGTAGGTACCATAAAGTATTAGAAACAATATATTCTTATCATTCAGCAGGAATACAAGGCTAGTTCAACATACTGAAAAATATAAATATAATAAGCAATCATAATAAAATAAATAAGTCATATGACTATAACAATAGATGCTAAAAAGATTTTTTTGACAAAATCAATATCTATTTCCATTAAAAACCCTAAAAATCATAGGAACAAATGAGTTTTCCTTTAATATAGAAAACTGCATTTATCTAAATCCAAGGGCAAACATTCCATGTAATGGAGAAAATTTAGGAGCCTTTTGAATAAGATCACAGGTAAAGCAAGAATGTCTATTATTATCACTACTATTAAATATAGCGCTACAAATGTTATCTATAGCAACAAGAGAAAGAAACTGAAAAGACAAAGATGAAGCAAAATTATTGC
The DNA here is from genome assembly GCA_023553655.1 of Myrmecobius fasciatus. Taxonomy (NCBI): domain Eukaryota; kingdom Metazoa; phylum Chordata; class Mammalia; order Dasyuromorphia; family Myrmecobiidae; genus Myrmecobius; species Myrmecobius fasciatus. Next base: position 170,231 of record JAJPUD010003171.1, on the reverse strand, counting down.
ATTTTGCAGAAATAGTATGCTTAGAGAATGCTTGGGAATGAACTAAAAAAATAATAGAAATAATTAGTGTATAAATCACCAAAAATAATTGGCATTTATATTTCTACCTTATATATCTGTGTATATATCTATAGATATAGATTAAAAATATACATGTATGCATATGTATATACAGATTTTGACTTTTGTTTTTATCATGAGTGTATTAACACATATACATATGCAAATATATGTATACATGTAAAGGAAGAAAGACATTTGTATCCTAAAATGTTTGGAATTATATCTACTGAGATAACCAATGTGAATCTAACTATAAAACATTCTTTGCAGAAATACAGACAAACCTAAATGATTTTTAAAAATTGCTTTCGGGTAAGTTGGACCAAAAGAATAAAAATGAAAATACTACCTAAATTAATTTATTTAGTGCCATGCTCAATATTCTATAGGTATAGGAAAAATAATAACAAAATAGTTAGAATAGTAGAATAAATGATCAAGATTCTCAATGGCAATAATGAAAAAAGTGGGAAGTAAGGGAAACCATCAGTACTAGACCTCCAATTATACTATAAAGTAGTAATGTTAAAATAATTTAGTACTGGTTAAAGGAGCCAGAGAGAGACAGAGAGACAAAAATTATGAAGAAAATAAACTTTGAAATGTATAACTTTGATCAACACAATGATAAACCATGAGATTAAAAGTATGAAAGTTAAACATTTCACTCCTCTCCTATCAGAGGAATGATGAACTAAAATGAAGAAAAACTAACATTTTTTGAGCATGGCTAATGTAAGAATTTGTTTTGCAAGACCATGTACCTATTTATTGAAAGATTTACTTTAAAAAAAATTATCCAAACAGAAGGAAGGGTAGTACAAGAAAGTCCTACTTAAAAAATAAAAAATAATAAATTGTTTTTAAAAGAAGGAAGAATATGATTTTCCTCAGTAGTGCCCTACATGTCAATAAATTAGACACATAGTAGGAAAAAGTGATAGTCACTATTCATTAAAATCAAATAGGTTTAGGTCACTTTAAGAGAACAAACTTTTGATGAGATGACTTAGGGGATCTCACTTTGCAAGTTGAGTATTTATCCATTCTTTTCTCATACATGTTCTTCTCACCCATGGCATGCCTTTCCTACTACACTCCCATTATCTTAGGGTAATATATTCTTCAAGATCTAGCACGTAGCATATTTTCTCTATATCGGTTCCTAAAGACCTTATCACTTCTCTGAATTCCTTTAGGATAGTCTCTAGAATTTCATCTGTGAGATCCAGTTTTGGAACTGGAATTAACTATGTACAAATATTAAATACTTTAAGATCTCAGTGGACCTTTAAATTCATTAGTGTGTATACTTCCTCCACATAGACTGAAAACCATTCATAGCTTCTTATCCAATACAATTATGATTTATGTTCTGCCCCAGATACTCTTTTTACATATGAAAGAAGCCAGTACAATAACCCTTAGTTATCTTTTGTCCTCCATTAGCAAAGAAGAAAAAGGATATGGTGAATCATAAGGAAATGAGTATGTCTATTTGATAAAGGAATATAACCCAAAAGAAAAAAAGAAAGAAGGACCACTGTACAATCGGAGCTAGGTGACAGGTATGAGACTATTCTTAAAGAGGAAGAAGGTGAACTTTGAAGAGGAAGTAGATATTTGTTCTGTCAGTAGTGATGACATGGATGAACAGTTCCTATTGGCCAATTAATAACTCAGTTAAAGTAAAAGCAAGGTGAAACAAATAGTAAAAGTTGGTGGTTCCCCACCAGGGATTAATGAGGTAACTATTTGTCCAATGTTTAACAATTCATGGAACTGCAACCAACAGTTTTTTAAGTCAGAGGAAGTAGTATAAAATGTCATTACCAATAGCTTTTAAAGACAAATTTAATTGGAGAAAGGGGAGAAGAGACAGAACAAAAAATAAGGTAACTGAGGGTGAAGTCATCAGGGGGTGGTGATTGGATATAATCAAGAGAGGCAAGAAAAATATGTTATTTAGTAGCTTCCAATTATAATGAATTATTTTTGCTAACCAGGTACCAATTTCAGTTTTTCCTACGTGACTATAGGACTTCAAGTGCCATCAGTGACCTTTATATTTCAGTACTCAGGAATAAAGTTCCAGTTGTTCTACTCCAATAACAGCAAAGTATGGTGTCTTCCAGAATATACAGCCAGGTGACAGAAAATTGCCCAAGATATGCTCTATATTACTACTCCCCACATCTGAAGAGTCTTCAATAAAATTGGAGATGTTTATGTATAATGCTCATTTAAAGATCTGTGATATGAACAAAGTAGATAACATTCTCCCTCCCCCATATAAATCAAAATCCATACAATTCCTCTAATTGTATACAATTTTGGCCATATTTTACATAATCCCTCTGGAAAATATCTAACACTAGGGGAACCTTCCTCTAGCTCTTGAGACTTAGTGGGTAAGAGCCTCCTAAATTACTATCTAACTGTTATCCTTTACTCTCACTGCATGATCAATGGGGACATCCTTTTTTGATCATGCATTTTTTGATGATATCTTTTATGTGATTTTTCCTATATAATGTTTTGTAGATAATATGCTGCAAGCAGCCTACACATTACCATTTCCAACACACATCTCTCAACTGGCTTTTGAAAGAACAGCAACTTTAATCCTTTGGTCAATGTGGTATTTCATGATTTGTAGTCATGTAGTGCCATTGAGAGAGAGAAACTTGGCATTGGTCATTAAAAGGACTGCATAGTTTCTGAAAGATGATACAACATAAGAATAAAGAAAATTGCCTACTTGTACCCACTAAGCTAGATACCACAAAAGAATCTTGTTCAATATGGAGTCTGATTCATTGCCAATCTGCAAAATCTGTTCAAGACATATACTAGTGATTCATGTCAGGTTAAATTATATTGCAAAAAAGATGTAGAAAGCATAGCTTGAAATTACAAAGACTTGCATAAGAACTTGATGATCTAAGGAACACAGCTGGTGTTTTCATCATTGCTAGGGATTGAAGTGAGGGTCTCCAAAGAGAAATCCAGATTTGGAAAATAAAAGTCTGGTTAATAAGATATTGTCTTAGAAAATATGATTTTGATTTCTGAACCATAGCTTAAAATGTAGGAAATATATATTCCTAACTATGGATGGAGTGATAAAAAATAATAAGTAATGATAACAAATAATGATAAAAATAGATTTGTCTGAATTCTTGACATGTTAATCAAAAGGATTTTCTTCTAAAAAAGAGAGAGAAAAATTTGTTTATTTGTATGAACCAAACTAGATACCACAAGGAGGAAAAAGCAATAAATAACAAAAAATGCACAGGAGGCTTAATTCAAGAGGGGAATCAATGATAAAAGCTATGGCCTTCAGTTCCAATGATCTTGTAATAAAGAGAACCATCTGCACCCAGAGAGAGGACTGTGGGAACGGAGTGTAGATCATATAAAATTTTCACTCTTTTTGTAGTTGTTTCCTTGCATTTTGTTTTCTTTCTCATTTTTTTCCTTTTTGATCTGATTTTTCTTGTGGAACATGATTATTTTGGATATATATATGTATATATATATAAGAACTGTACATGTTCTACATATATTGGATTATTTGTCATCTAAGGGAGAAGGTGGGGGAAGAGAGGGAAAACTTGGGAACTCAAAGTTTTCCAAGGGTAAATGTTGAAAACTATTCATGCATATGTTTTGAAAATAAAAAGCTTTCATAAACAGGAAATAAAAAGGAAAAAAAGAAACCAAAAATATCAATGTTGCCTTACCACTGTACAAAGAATGGTTTAGATACAATGTAAAAAAAAATTCTGAACCAATATTTATCTTACAAATATCAGGAAGACCTGATAGAATGAAACTCATACAGAATATGAGACTATCCATATTCTAGCAATGTAGATAACCCTTGTGTGTCTGATTATCCTGTGTAACTTTGGTTTATGTACTTCCATAAATTCACTAATAGGAGTCCATCTTGCTGACGTGCCTGAAATAACAAGTATTTCAGTAAAGGATTCTATCAATATTTTCCCTTTCCACATAACCAACCCATCTTTTCTTCCAATCATGTATGTCTTCAATGAAATTTTTTATTGTTTGTCCTTCAATGATTCCCTTTGAGTGCATATTATAGCTGGCTCACACTTACCTTGTGCATTACCATTTTTTTCTTTTTTTAAGTTATATTTTTCCAGTTACCTAAAAAAAAACAACATTGGGGGATTTATACATGTACATTCACTTTTTTACATTTTTCCTTATGAACCATATTAGGAGAGAAAAATCAGAACAGGTACCTTTGGCAATAAGAGAAGAAAAAGAGATAAAAGGAATCAGAGTAGGTAATGAAGAAACCAAATTATCACTCTTTGCAGATGACATGATGGTATACTTAGAGAACCCTAGAGACTCAACTAAAAAACTACTAGAAACAATTCACAACTTTAGCAAAGTGGCAGGATTCAAAATTAATCCACATAAATCATCAGCATTTTTATATATTACCAACAAAGCTCAGCAGCAAGAGATACAAAAAGAAATTCCATTCCAAATAGCAGATGATAGGATAAAATATTTGGGAATCTATCTGCCAAGGAAAAGTCAGAAACTATACGAACTAAATTACAAAACACTTTCCACACAAATAAAATCAGACCTAATCAATTGGAAAAATATTAAGTGCTCATGGGTAGGCAGAGCGAACATAATAAAAATGACAATACTACCCAAACTAATCTACTTATTTAGTGCCATACCAATGAAACTCCCAAGAAATTATTTTACAGATCTAGAAAAAATAGTAGCAAAGTTCATTTGGAAGAACAAAAGGTCAAGGATTTCAAGGGGATTAATGAAAAAAAAGGCAGATGAAGGTGGCCTTGCTGTACCAGATCTCAAACTATATTATAAAGCAGCGGTCATCAAAACCGTTTGGTACTGGCTAAGAAATAGAGCAGTCGATCAGTGGCACAGGATAGGATATCAGGACAATCTAGGCAATAACCTTAACAATCTAGTATTCGATAAGCCCAAAGACCCCAGCTTTTGGGATAAATACTCAATATTCGGCAAAAACTGCTGGGAAAATTGGAAACTAGTGTGGAAGAAATTAGGGCTTGACCCATACCTAACACCACATACCAAGATAAGATCTAAATGGGTTCATGATCTAGATATAAAGAGGAACTTTATAAGCAAGTTAGAGGAACGTAATATAGTTTATCTCTCAGACCTGTGGAGATGGAATAAATTTATGTCCAAAGAAGACCTGAAACTCCTAATTGAACACCAGATGGATAATTTTGATTATATTAAGTTAAAAAGTTTCTGTACAAACAAAACAAATGCAGACAAGATTAGGAGGGAAGCATCAAATTGGGAAATCATCTTTACATTTAATGGTTCTGATAAAGGCCTCATTTCTAAAATATATAGAGAATTGTCTTATATATATAAGAATTCAAGCCACTCTTCAATAGATAAGTGGTCAAGGGATATGAACAGACAATTTTCAGATGATGAAATTAAAACCATCTCTAGTCATATGAAAAGTTGCTCCAAATCACTATTGATCAGAGAAATGCAAATTAAGACAACTCTGAGGTACCACTACACACCTGTCAGATTGGCTAAAATGACAGGAAAAGATAACGATGAATGTTGGAGGGGATGTGGGAAAACTGGGACACTAATACATTGTTGGTGGAACTGTGAACGGATCCAACCATTCTGGAGAGCAATTTGGAGCTATGCTCAAAAAGTTGTCAAACTGTGCATACCCTTTGACCCAGCAGTGTTTCTACTGGGCCTATATCCCAAAGAGATCTTGGAGGAGGGAAAGGGACCCACATGTGCAAGAATGTTTGTGGCAGCCCTTTTTGTAGTGGCTAGAAACTGGAAACTGAATGGATGCCCATCAATTGGAGAATGGCTGAATAAATTATGGTATATGAATGTTATGGAATATTATTGCTCTGTAAGAAATGACCAGCAGGACGATTTCAGAGAGGTCTGGAGGGACTTGCATGAACTGATGCTGAGTGAAACGAGCAGAACCAGGAGATCATCATACACAGCAACAGCAGTATTACATGATGATCAATTCTAATGGACATGGCTCTCTGCAACAAAGAATTGTCTCAAACCAGTTCCAATTGTTCACTGAAGAAAACCATATACACCCAGAGAGAGGGAAATGAAATATGAACCACAACGTAACATTTTCATGATCTCTATTGACATTTGCTTGCATTGTGTTGCCTTTCTCTGATTTTTTTTTCTTGTAGATAGGATTTTTCTTGCATAACTTCTCAAGCATTTCAACATTATTAACATGTAGTGGACTTCCTGCCATCTAGGGGAGGGGAGGGGACTGGGGGTAAAATTTGTAATGGAAAGCTTTGTAAAGATCAATGTTGGGGAACTACCCATACATATGTTATACAAATAAAAAGCTTTAATAAAAAAAAAAGAAAAGAAAAATCAGAACAGGGGAAAACCACAATAGAAACAAAAGTATAACAAAAAGGAAAAAAAGTGAACATAGAATGTGTTGATTTACATTCAGTCTCTATAGTTCTCTCTATGGATGATATTTTCCATCCAAAATTTATTGTTTGCCTTCATCACTAAACCAATGAAAACAAACTTGCTATTGCTATGTTCAATGTTTTCCTGGTTCTGCTTGTTTCATACAGAGTCAGTTCATGTAAATCTTTCCAAGAATTTCTATAATCATCTTGTTCATCATTTTAATAAAACAATAGAGGCATTGATATACCAATTAAAGATTATTGCTTTTACTTACATAAGTATAGGAATTCTGTCTCCTCCTAAAGCAGAGTTAATAATTCTCAACTTGCCTCAATGATAATTTCATACTTCAAAAACAGAGAATGAAAGAAAAGAACATTCTATTACAAATGATATATTCACTAACAGGAAGGAAATAATAGAAACTTTGGGAAATTATTATTACTCAGACTTATTTTCTATGACATAAAAAGGAAAGGAGCACAAGACATAGCTTGATATGAACCTTAAATTTCAAAGTTAATAGATTGGATAAAATCTCACTTTTACAGAGGAGGGTGATGGAAAAGGAATGGAAAGTTAAGAATCAAAATTCACAGATAAAAAAAAAACAGGTCAAGAAAATTGCAATTGCCTCAAGAGACTGATGCTAATGCCTAAGGAACTCGCTGATCAATTGAACTTTTAATACAATATGTACAGAAAATAGAAGCAAGGGTAGGTAATAGGATATATTCTTAAAAGGGTAACTCAATTCTGTGAACTGAAGGTAAGCTTGCCACTACTACTTAAAACTATATATTATATATTCAAAACAGTAAATCCCAGAAATATATTTTAGCAGTGCTAAATCTCAATCTACTTCCCATATAACACAAATGAAATGATCAACAAACAAGTAAACAGAAATACAGGTTGTATTGGCTGAATCCTGGCAATTCTGAGAATTGTGATTCTGGATGAAAGGATTATGCAGTTTCATCCATGCCAACAGCTCTCTGCTGTTCAATTCTTTGTCACAATACTTTTTCATTGTTTCAACATTGTCTTATTTTTCAACACTTTCCATCTATGGCATTTATTACAGATACAAGTATCTGTGTGTTTGTGTGTGTGTATGAACTTTTATGTCATTTTATAGGACCATTGTGATGCAAGCAAATACTAAATTATTAATCTCCCAATTTCTGCCATTTTTTGACTGTGTCTTTCTGTTTTTGTCCCTTTATCTGTCTCTCTCTGCCTATATATAAATATATATATGCATATATATAGACAGCAGATATATATATGCATATGTATGTATAAAGACACAATATGGATAGGATAGGAAAGAGAAGTTTGGACAACAGCTCACCAACCTAGTATAGAACCATTGATAAACCAGTTAAGGATAATTGCTTTTACTCATATGAGAATTCTCTCTCATCCTATACATATATATATATATATATATACATATACATACTTATATACATGTACACATTTATATATGTGGGGGGAGTATCCATGTATATAGACACACATGCACAGAGATACAGATAGATATATAATGCAACTGAGAAGTTAAGGGAAATACCCACAGACACATAGCCACGATGTGCCAGAGACCATTTACGAGCCCAGAGCTTCCTAATTCTCAAATATATTTGAGCAACCTGGCAGAGTGGATTGAGGGCTGGTCTCATATTGGTTCATGTCCAGCCTCTCATACAAACTGATGTGTGACCCTATCACAAGACCTTTCAGTGTCCCAAGTTACAAGTTGTAGATCAGGTGTCAGTCTGCATTGGTAGAGGGGATGTTCTCACTGGAGAAGTTCCTATACTCATTAAATCACAGGTCCAAATCAAACATATGTTTAGGATCTTATATATTTAATGCAGTTTCAAAAATAGATAAATTCCTCTAAAAAAAAAAAAAACAAAGGAACAGCTGGGCTAAGTAATCTAAGAAAAAGTCATTTCCCAATAGTACATGGCATAGAAAGAATGGAAAGGGACAAGGCCATGAAGAACACTGAGTATTGGTAGATATACTGAGATAGAAAGAACTAATAAGACTTCTAAGAGTGAGGATAAGATAAGAAACAGACTGAATTTAGGGGAAATATAAAAATAGTTAGTTACTCAGATGATGTTTTTAACTAATGGGTTTTTACTGCTAAAGGTAGCCCTTTTATCATCAATGATTAGAGTATGAGAATTAAGTTATCCATTTCCTTGAATACTACATATCTCACCTTGTGCTAGGAACAAAAAATTTTGCATTCATGGATTATGTGCAAAACCAAAAAAAGCAAATAATCCGTGAATGCAAATTTTTTTGTTCCTAGCATGAGGTGAGATACATAATAGTCAATGAATAAAAACAGTGGTTGCCTGGATGTAAGTTGATTTCACTAGACTTGACTGGCAGAGTTATGGTGATTCATTAAATATCACATGGACTAAAAGGAATGACATACTGAGAAATTAGGTTCTCTTTGTTTAGATTTTCTTTCATTAAACAATTTTTTAAAATGTATTATCAGAAAGTTTGTTTCATTTATGGTATGGATGTGTTGCCATAATGAAGTGACGGAACACCAAACTGCTACATTCATGAGAACACAGAGAGATGTATGAAGAGCTTATCTAAAGAATACAGAAATGTTGTGAAATCCTTTCAGTAAGTCAAAGTCTCAAATAATGAATAATTATATGTTTACAAATATGAATTTAAAATGGGACCACCCAGTGTGTGAGAAGGCATTTTTAAATCATTGCATGCTGTGTACTGTTAACATATACAAACGTTTTGAATAAGCAAGTACTGCATTTTTAGACATGAGCTTTTCAATGTGATTATGACATTGCATCATTATGGATGTGATATGGAGGAAGAAAAAAGGAGCACTTGTGATAAGAAAGTGCAATGTCAGTTTACTAAATAATTAGAACTATTAAAAACAATATAACTGCTATTTTGGAAGCCAAATGAATTAAAGTCACATAATTCATGAATGCAAAAATTTCTCTTCCTAAATTTCCAATGTATTTCATGTAAGATATGAGGACATATAAGTGGAATAATAAATTATTGGGATTGGGGCATATCAAAAAGAGCACAAGCTCCCATGTTAGTTACCCACCAGGAGCAAAACACAAAAATCAGATTTTTTTTCACCTTAATTATCCAGACTTAGTCAGGTCACAGCTGCCTTCTGGTATTTGGGACAAGATATCAGAAGTATAAGTAATGGTCCAATCAGAAAATTCCTCAGCACTGCACAGAAGGAGAAGTAAGAGAAAGGAATGAGTACTTCTAAAACCTGATCTGTAGCCAGAATTCATTCTATTCAGTGAAGAAGAAAAAACATATATACAATGCACTCATAGGTTGTAGAGTAGAATGGCTACAAGGCTACCATTTGTAATAAAGAAAATAGTTTGAATACTCCAATAGCTGATTTGGTGAATATGGGATCTATCTTACCCATGCTTATGCATTGAGTTTCCAGCACCTACTCTAAACAATCTCTTCTTTTTCTTTTTGTTTAATCGATCCTGCTACTTCTTTTTAACTGTTTATTTTACTTTGTTTTTAATCATCAAAAATTTATACTTTCTCCTATAACTGAACAAAAAATAAAAAATAAAACCCTCATAACAAATATACGTAATCAAGTGAAATAAAATTTTATGTTGGCTACATCCAAAATTGCATCATTCTGCATCTTGAGTCCATCACCTCTGTATCAGAAAGTGAACAGCATGTTTTGTCATTAGTTCTCTGGAATTATGATTGGTCATTACATTGATCAAAATTTTTGAAGTCACTTGTCATTACAATCACAATGCTGTTATATAAATTATATTGTTCTTATTTCAATCTGAAACATTTCATAAAATGTCTTCTGATCTTTCCCTGAAAACATCTCTTTTACCAGTTTTTAAAACTGGCTTTCTTTTCTTCTTAAATATAGAACAAAATCAACAGGTAACTTTCTAAACTGCCCAGGAAATTCTATAAAACTGTTACAGATCAGGTGCTCACCTTCGTGAAGGGTCTCCTCCCTGGAAATTCCTTGCATCTATAAAATCAAAGATCTTATTTCTATCCAGGGATGTGCTAGAGCCAGTTCAAGCAGACTCAAAAGACTTAACTATTAAATTTTATTATGAGCATTTACATCTCAGAAATCAACCAATTCTTCAAATCAGGGCTTGATTTGTTGTTTTATTAATTACCTGGATTTAAGAAACTGATGATGAAAACATTAACAGTGTATATTAAGATTAAAAGTGTATTGTGAGTACATTATTCTCAGAGTCACTTCTTAAACATTTACCAGCACCCTCCAATTCAATCTCATGTATTTGTTTGTTTATTTGCTTGTTTGGTCCTCATCCAACAAACATGTAGTTAATCTCAGGGCTTATTCTTGTTGATTTTTCATATTTTCATTACTTGACAAGGTAAAAATTAATCCTTTTTGGTTAGGAATGCAATGATCTAAGACAATTTCAAGGAACTCATGATGAAAAATGCTATCTGCCTCCAGAAAAAGAATTGATGCAGTCTGAATGCATATTAAAGCATATTTTTAAAACTTTATCTTTCATGGGTGTTTTTCTTTTGTCTGCAATTTCTTTTGCAACATGACTTCTATGGAAATGTGTTTTATGTGAGTATACATATCTAACCTATATCAGATAGTTTGTCTTCTTAATGAAGAGAGGAAGGATGAAAAAGGGATTTTGTAACTCAAATTTTTTAAATATTAAAAAGCTACATGAAATTGGAAAAAATAAAATATTTTAAAAGATATTATCTTTCCAGCTCCTCCACTCTAGTGTTTATTCTAATCCTCTTTGATTATGAAGATAAAAGGTATTGAAAGCTAGAGAATTTGTGATTTGTTCTAAATCCCACAAATAGTAAACATAAGGGACAAAATTTAAATTCAGGTCATCTAACTCTAGAGTTAGGGTGCATTTGTGCATCAGGCAGCTCTCACTTTTAAAAAAAAAGTGTATTTAAAACGAAATGAGGGAAATGGCCAATGGGCTTACATCATTGGAGCAAGCACAGTATTCTAAGAACTAGGACCCCATTAGGCAGCATCACTCTAAAATGTCAGAAAAAATGCCTAAACTAAATTATAGCATGAGGTAAGCTGATTCCCTAGAAAAATATCTGTATGCCTGAAGATACATGTTTGAAAAAATACACTTGTTTCCAAAATATTTACTTATTAAGCTGTCACAGTCAAAGACCAAATATTATTTCCCTACAAAGTTTGGACTGGAATTGTCCACATGCTAATCCCATAAAGTATTCTCCTTCCATGGTTATATTCATGGTTACAGCGAAGAAGGGATAAAAATAAAGATCAATTTCTACAAGCTGTTCTAAGAAAGTAATCTTGTATACTTATATCTTGCAGAGATTTTTGTACCCTCAACTGAACTAAGCAAAAATATATATAATACACTAGAAATCATCTATTTTTAATATTCTACCTCCAACCCCTGATAATACCAGTAATAAAGACCTGAAGTAAGAATTATTATTTTTGCCAGGAACAAATTAAAAGCATTTGGAAAATATTTGTATTGAGAACCTTAGATGCTTAAGAACCATCTCTGACAAGGTCATAAGCCAACTTTTACGCCATTTGATTAACATTTTCTTTTAGTTTCCAGCCTTCTAAAATTCCACTGGGCTAATGAACCATTACCAATATATTGGGCAGTGAAAGCGAGAACAGACTGGTACCCTATGCCTTTGGATCTGGATTGACACCATATGAAACTCCTACTAATTATTCAAAAAATGTTTTGTGAGTTCTTTGTTTGTTTGTTTTTTTGAAGAAGGTCAGACTATTTCCTCAGGGCAGACTTGGCAAGTTTTCACCTTATCATCCTAGGAGTCTGAACTTGATATGGGTTAGACTTCCAGGGGTAGTCATTCTAAGAGGAAGGAATATAAGTCTGCATGAGAAGTCTAGGGAAGGGAATTCTGAGATATACAGCCAAAATAACTTTTTGAACTAACATTTCCCAGGATCCCAGATTTAAAACTGGAACTAACATGAATTTCAGCAGACATCTTTTATTTTACAGATGAGGACATGAAAAACTAGTCATATGACCAAGGTCAGTCATATAATAAGTATTACAGGTAGAATCTGAACTCAAGCCTTCTGGCTCCACTATACCAAATTCCCGGGAGAATGGATATAATTTGGGGGGGTATTATCCAAATGTGCAATAAAGTTTTAGGGGCAACTAGGTGATACAGTGGATAAAATATGAGTCCTGGAGTAAGAAGAATCTGAGTTCAAATCCAACTTCTGACACTTTGTACTTATAGTCTGTGTGACTCTGAACATGTTGTTTAACCACAATTTCCTTGCAAAAAAAAATATGAAGTTTTAGACAAAGAGTTGACATCTCACTAAGAGAAAAGTCTTATCAATGAGGCAGGGAAGTGGAATAATATAGACCAGGGTTTCTTTAAACTTTTTCCACTTGTGATCCCATTTCACCAAAGAAATTTTTATGTAACCCCAGGTATATAAAATAGATCTACATATCAAAATTTTACTAATAATAAATCATAATTTTGTGATCCCCACATTCAATTATGAGACATCTATAGGGTCACAAAACACAATTTAAGAAGCTGGGGCCTAGACTATGAAATGAGGCTATTTTCTGAATTATCTATGGAATGAGAGACAAGGACTCAGGAAACAATTCTAACTGTGCCACACTAAATAATCAACTAGGGATAGAGAAATGTCCAGTTTCCTATTTAATTAAGACTTAGCATGCATGCATCCTGGGAACAGGGACCATATCACTCAAACTATTCACACACAGCCACCATAACTTTTAACAGAGTAATCACAGTGTCCAAGTGTTGAGAATTATGGTCATTACCAAACCATTCTATAGGCAATGCAATGTTAATCTGAGTACTGTCCTTCTAGGTTTCATTTTTTTTGCTTCCCATCCCTAAAATAATGGACATCTGGATCCACTACTAGATATCCAGGAGTCAATGGCAAGTCCCTTTTTCCATTTTCAATATATCGCCATGGTTGTTTTTTTATCATGTAACAGTAAAAACATAGAGGATAGAAGCACATATGTGGATATGAACAAGCACAACATATTAATAATTAGGAATTATGTGGCAGAGGCAGAATAAAAAATTATATTAAAAAGATGCACAACCAGAAAAAAGATCCAAGGAAGTTAAATGGCACCACTAGTAAATGTCTGGGAGAGGATTCAGACTAAAGTCTCTCTGATTCCAAATCCAACACTACATTCCTCTATATAAATGCATGTTTTGGTTAGCTTTCATCCTATAAGAATAATGATATTTTTCCATCTAATACATATTATCCATGGCTTAAAAGATCACAGATTAATTGTTTTCTTTATTTAAAATTGAATACTATAATTAATAGTGTCCTTGATTGAAATTCAGAAAACATTTCCTTAAAGTGTGGCAATGAATACCAAGTCCCACAGGCATGAAGCTAAACTGTTACAGACTGCTTACATATGGTGATTTCGTCATTTTTTACAGTTTTGGGGGGAATGTTTAAAAAACTTCCTGGCTGGAACATATTCATGATGGATACCTTGCTAATGGACATTCTTTCTTTAAAGGAGTCTTCAAAATTTTATGAAGCTAGCAGCCAAGATGAATGTAATACGTGACCTCTAAAGCCAAAGATTATCACTCTCATATCCTTGAAAATATGTGGGCCAGGGGTAACCAAAATAGCATACTGTATATTGTATGAAGCAGTATGTGGGTCCTTGGCAGTGTTCCCAGGTTGAAATTCTCTGCCGTGGCCACAGTCAAAACATAAAGTAACCAGAAACCTGAAATATTCAGGATTGAAAAATAGGGGAAAGCACACATTTCACTAGATGTGGCAACAGGCCTGATAAATGGAGTACTCTCCGACCTTTTATCCTTAGAAATACCATATCACATACCTCTGCCAATGCAGCCTGTCATGAAATGTAATCATCACAGCCCAGCCTTCTTTCCATAGAGCCTTGATGAAGCTGGCTACATTAAAATGGCCTGTCTAGTTCTTCAATTACCCAGATTGGGAAAGGCTGAAGTTATCTTGGGAATATAAGCAACCTTAGTCCATATATCTTGGAAAGGAAACCAGAAGAGGACAACAAGCTGGACCCAGAATCGAGCAGACAGAGGAAATCGGGCTGGATTGCTTTGGGAAAAATTGTGCAGTTTTTTAATGATACTAGATTTCTCCTCAAAATAAGAGCCATCTTTTTTAATATCAAAGTTATCTCCCAAGGCAGTATGACTATAAGTCATAGAATCCTAGAGTCTCTGATGAAGGAAAGTTGTAAGTCACCTCTAGGGAAATAAAAAGTGCATGGGGTTGGGAGAAAACTGAAAAATGTCACCAATAAGGAATTACATAAGAAAAGTGATTTAAAGGGCGTCATCAGAGAGATGCAAGGAGTTGATGATATGGAAAAGATGAGCCAGCTCTCATGGGCAACATGGGGGGGGGGTTTTACTGGTATCCACGGAATGCCAAGAGACCCAAGGATAGACCTCCAGCACATTTGTTGGATCCCAGATCAGAGTTAGAAAGACCTGTGGACCTGTGTCTAAACCCCGAGGTCTAAAGAGATGAAATGATTTGGCCAAGGTTACACAGGTGGTAAAAATCTGAGGTGGGCTTTCAACACAGATTCTCTGATTCCAGAGTCAGCATTTTCTGCACAGTACAATATGAACCCCCTATGGACTAACCAAAGACCATGGGCAAGAGTTGTGATGAGTGGGCAGGCCTACATGGAATGTAATCTATATCATTGAAGGAAGTAGCCAAATTGATGAAATCACAGATCCATCAAGATATTGAAAAGCTTTAGGAAGATATATTTTATACTTTAAATTCCAGCTGAAATGAGGGTGGTGTGGATAATTAACAATGGCTAACATTTCAAAGCTGAGAAGGATGTAGGGAAGGAAGGAAAGAGGAGAAAAGGAAGAAAGCAAGGAAAAAGGAAGAAAGCAAGGAAAAAGAAGGAAGGAAAGAAAGGAAGGACGGAAGAGAAGGAGGTAGGAAAAAGGGAGGTAAGGAGGAAAGAAGGGAGGGAGGGAGAGAGGGAGGAAAAAAGAGAGGGAGGGAGAGAGGGAGGAAAAAAGGAAGGAAGGGAAAGAGGGAGGAAAAAGGAAGTGAGGGAGGGAGAGAGGAAGGAAGGAAGGAAGGAAGGGAGGAAGGAAGGAAGAGAGGAAGGAAGGAAGGGAGGAAGAAAGAAAGGGAGGGAAAAAGGAAGGAAGGGAGGGAGGAAGGAAGGAAGGGAAGAAGGGAGGAAAGAAGAAAGAGGAGGGAAGAAGGGAGGGAGAGAGGGAGAGAGGAAGGAGAAAGGGAGGGAGAAAAGGAGGGAGGAAAAAGGGAGTTAGCGAGGGAGAGAAAAGCATTTGGAAAAGAAAAATCTAATTTGCTCATTAGTAGATAAAGGCCCAACATGCACATGTGGGTGATATGTCATGAGAATTAATACCAATCATGAAATGGGGAAATTACATCTGAAAATCTCCAGAAATTCTAAGAGTATAATAGATGTAAAATAGAGTTTTTATTTTATTGCGCTTTCCACTGAAGTATGACAAGACAATAAATTATGAAGCCAAACAAAAAAGAAGTTTTGTTACTAAAGAATGCAACCTCATCTTGCCTAAAAGGAAAAAAAAAAAAGACAATAACATGACTCACTCTCAGTTCACAGATGCACAAGTAAATTTTGGGATTCACAAAATCCATCTGTATCAAGCATGACGTTTCTGAACTTTCTCCTCTGTTTCTTCTTTTGCTCCATGTGGTCTGCAGTTCCATTTTTATTTGTCACTACAAAGATCTTCATCCAAAATTTCTTCACCCTGTTTTTCTTCTCTAGTTCTGACATTTTCTCACATGACTGAAGATATACTGCTATCCCTCTCCCTTTCCTTTCCCCATCTACTCCATTTCTTTTGAACAAGTAACACTCATCTAAAGCCATATTTGATTCATAAAATGACCAGACATGAAGTTTCAGGAATTCCTATGAGATTAAATTTATATTATTGCTTTAGTATCTCTAGTTAATCTTGCTTCTTGACCAAACATTGTCTATTTGTCTATAAACATGTAAGGTCATGGGTTTTACTATGCTTTTCTTATCCTTTGTCTCGTGAACTTTCAATGTCTCAAGTGCTATTTTTCATTCACTTTTCTACTTTAGCATATAATATTGGTAATTTTCTCCATCCTTTATTATTTTTATTTTAAATCCCAGTTAAATAAATGTGTAAGAAACCAGTCCCAAAAATAAGTAAGAAAAAAAAAGCATATAAGCTTTCCTTAAATATATTTTATGCCTGACCAACTGTTTTCCTCTTCTAGAGCCCTTAACTTTGATGAGCAGCAATCAAGAAAACACAACTAATATTGTTCTAGACTTCAGTTTCTTGCCCAGAGCTTTGGGGTTTTTTTTTCTGGAGCAATTTGGGTTAAGTGACTTGCCCAGAGTCACACAACTAGGAACTATTAAATGTCTGAGGTCAAATTTGAATTCAGGTCCTCCTGACTTCAAGGCCAGTGCTCTATCTACTCTGCCATATAGCTGCCCCTAAATTTTGTTGTTTTTGACGATACTTTTGAGGTTCCTTCTGGCAGTATACTTTATGCAGCTATGAATCACCAGAAATAGGTACTAATCATTCATTTTGACAAATTCAATAAGCTTTTCTATGTTTTAACTATACAATCAAAATAACAGACTTCTCTATTATTGTTATCCATGGACAGGAAGTCACAACAATTTAGATTTCTCTTCCTCCTACCCTTACAGATGATCTCTCTCACCTGACATCTAATGGGTTTCTGCTTTATCATTCTTTGTAGAAAAAGTAATTGGTTCTTTCTTAAAGCATCTAGCTCTTCTTCAGAGAGAAACTAATTTTTTTAGCTCCAAGTATACAATTATCTTCCCTTCCCCCTTTTCCTCTTTTCTTCCCTCCTTGCAATCTCCTGACAAGGGTCAAGTTTTTTCTATACTACTACAGTTGCTTTTTCTACCATTGAATATAAGTTCCATTTTTTTAAAGGAACACTTCAATCCTTCCAATAAACTGAAGTGTGGAGAGGCAGTCCTCAAGTCCCTTCACCTTCCCTGTCAGGAAACACATAAGCCTACATATGGAATATATTTAGAAGACCCTCAGCTATAGTAGAAATACTAACACCACACCTTCAAAAAATCATGGATTTCATAGATTTAGAAATAGAAAGGATTCAGTGTAAATCTTAGGAAATGCCTGTGTTCCCTATACTGACTGTGATTCTAAGCCTTCTTATTCTAATTCTTCTCAGTGTTTATACAACACCTCCTAATCACCTCATTAAGAGATTTATGGTTTGCACAACCTTTTTACAACTATTTTTAGAACAGACGACCTTTTTCTATATCTCAAAAATTTCACAGGTCACCATCCTTTAAAGGAGGTCAGAAATAAATAAATCTTGAAAAACAACTTTAAAACATATTCCAGAGCTTTTCTATCTTGGTAGGATCTCCTGGATTTTCCCCTCCACTAGCATAAACTTATGCCATGACAAGACACAAAAAGAGTAATATTTTGGATGTGGAGGCATTATAGAAGAACATCTAGTATTAGGAAGAATATTAATTAGCTAGAAAATGCCCAAATCAAAAAAACCAGGATGGTGAATGGCCTCAAGTTCATTTCCATGAGGATCAGATGAAGAAACTGGGACAGAAAAGCTTGGAGAAGAAAAGACTTGGGGATGACATGACATATGAAAAAATTGAAGAAATTCTGAAAGAGGATTAGATTTGTTCTCTTTGGCCCTCTAGGACAGAAATACTAGCAGAACAATAATTGGAAGTTGCAAAGAGGAAAATTGTGCTTAATATGGGGGAAATTTTACAAAGAAATAGAACTATTCAAACATAAAATAGGCTATTTTGGAGGTAGGTAGGATGTTTCTTCTCACCTAAGGTCTTTAAGAAGAGATTGGTGGAAAATTTGCCAGGAAAAAGCAAAATAGAAGTGTCAAACATGCAGCCTCTAATTACATACAACTCACAACACTCCCAAATGTGGCTGAAAGTATATTAAAATATAATTGGGAAATACTTGGCCAATTTTTAAAAAAATGATTAAACAAAAATAAAATAACATTTTAAAACCAAGTCAATATGGAGGGGTTCTTTGAAGTTTCTATTTGAGTTTGACATCCCTGTTGCAGAGAGATCCTTTTTCATATTGGACTAAATGATTTCTGAGGACTCCTCTAACTCTCAAGTTCTATTACTGAAAATGAGAGAAGTCTAGAATAAATCTCACCATGAACAAATAAAAATTGAAGTAAAAGACAAAATTGATATTATGGCTTTTCTATTGTGTTCCTTGGACTACAGATGTTCTCATTTCTCAGATATACATGCTCTATGACAACAGCATGTGTCATAGAAGAACTAGTAAGAACACTTCAAGCTAATCTGTTTTTGCAGATATTGAGACCTAAATCCAAGACTTTCCTTAGTGTCACCATTTGCTTTCCTCTCATTCTCTCCTTAATGCTCTCTTCTTGATTTTTTCTTCTCTCTCAACTTTTGAGATAATCTCCTAGTTATCCTCTTAACTGCCAGACCATTCCTTTGCATTTCCTTCACTGGATCTTCAACCAGGTCTTTATCCATGATTACTAATTGTGGGTGTCCTCTCAAGGCTCTGTCCTAAGCCTAATATCTTCTACCTCTATCATACTTCTTTAGTGATCTCATCAGCTCTCATGATTAGATTATCCTCTCTATGCTAATGAATCCCAGATCATTTTATCCAATTCTAACCTTTCTCACTCTAGTCTTTCATCTCTAACTGACTATTAAACATATCCAACTGGATGCCTTATAGACATCTTAAACTCAACATGGGTTAAAACTATATTTATTATCTCCCCCCAAGACTTCCTCTCTTTTTAATTTTATTTTAATTTATGGAACAAAATAAGCATTTCCATAACATAGTATAAATAAAAATGATTGCACATAAAGCTGCAAATTATGTGCAACTTGCTTTTCCTTTTAAATATAAAATAGAATATAAAAATATTAAAAAATTATTTTTTTCTTCCCTCAGCCCTTAGAGGTGGACAAAAATATGTACGTGTGTGAAATCATCCTATACATACTTCTATTCATCAATTCTTTCTCCTCCCTAATTTTCTCATTACTGTCAAAAACATAATCATTCTCCCCATCATCCAGATAAGAAACCTAGGTTTCAACAACCTTCTTTACTACATCCCCATATCCAATGAGTTTTCAAGTCCTGTTGATTCTACCTCCATAACACCTTCCATCCTTCCATTTACTTACCCCTTCCTCCTTTGATTCAAACACACATCATCTCCTATCTAGGCTATTCCAGTATTCTATTGGTAGGTTTTCCTGCCTCTTGTCTCTATCTTCCCAATCATCCCCCACCCCCCATAAGCCATCAGATTGATCTTCCTAAAGCACATGTCTCTGCCACACCTCTGTTCAATAAACTCCAGCAGCTCCTCCCACCTCCAGGATCAAATATAAAATCCATTGCTTAACATTCAAAGCCCTTCATAGCCATGAACCATATGCTCCTGCATTCAAGCCCTCCTTTCTCCCATCAGCATCTTAGTCTATAGGAAAACCTTATAATACCCAATGGGACATCTAGGTAGTACAATGAAGAGAGCATCCAGGTTTGGAATCAAAAATATCTGAATTCAAATGGGACCTGAGATATTTACTGTGTGACCCTGAGCAAATCATGTATCCTCACTGTGCCTTAGTTTCCCCATCTGTAAAATGGAAATAATAATAGCACTGACCTCCCTAGGTTATTATGAGAATCAAATGAGATAATAATTATAAGCACTTAGACCACCATATTTGGGCACATTTTCTTCAGTTGTTTCAGTCTTGTCTGAAACTTCAGGGCCCCATTTGGAAATTTCTTGACAAAAAAATACTACAGTGATTTGCCATTTCCTTCTGCAACTTATTTTATAGATAAGGAAACTAAAGGAAGTAGAGTTAGATGACTTGTCCAGAGTCTCAGCTAGTAAGTTTCATAGGCTGAATTTGAACTTGTCTTCCTGATTCCAAGTTGTACACTCTTTGTACTGTGCTATCTAGTTGCCCTTACAAAGTAAGCATTATGTAAATGTCAGTTGCTGTGCAGAGGGGGATTGTTATTTTCCTCACAAAATAGTATAAAAATGAGAGATTCATTAAATCATACCCTGTGTTCATCTCACTTATGTCCTATCACAATAGAGTACTGATAATTTAAAACTCTATCACTTTTAATGATAAAGAGAAACTTTGGGTATATCTCTCTGAAACTTTTAGGGGTCATTTGAGGACTTGGCTCAATATCTATCTAATATTCAAGTTATCTTTTCCTATAGGGACTTTGTCTCCAGATAGCAAGAAATAAAATTGTGCCTAAAGGTTTCCAAACAAGCCAACTAATGTTTAGACATAAATCTTGTAAAGTGATACTCAATCCAGACAGAGGTAGAGGATTTTCGCCAAGTCAAAATAAACAACTCAACAGATTGCAATTCCTTCATGAACAACAGGCGGCATGAATCAGCAACTGAGCAATTAACAGCCACTTAAATAGTGCCAAAGGCTCACAGGTGGACTGAACTGTTCTTGAAGTTATAAGACCTTGTAGCATCCCAGCAACCAAAAATTCTGTGTTAACAGATCATCCTGAGAACAGGAATCCAGTCCCTTTCACCACCACCACACTTCTTTTGGGATTACAAAGGAGATCACCATGCATCAAGAAGGCAAATAAATAATCCATCTTGAACATGAGTCCACTGATTTAAGAAGCTCATGAACTATAGTCATGATTGTTTATCCACTCACTTCCTTTTTCTTTCCAATCAGCCCCTTTTCCCTTACATTTACACTTGTACAGTGATTTAATTCTGTGACAGATTGTCCAAATAGGTATAACACTATCAAGTTCTGTTACTGGGACAAAAGGAAATTCACCAAAGAATTAGAGGAGCTGTGCTGAAACCAATAGATGCTTTTGAGGTGGCATATTTAAAAAGAAATCCTAAAGTTAAATTCATGTGGTTTAATTCAAGATACTCATGGGAGCAAGAAGCAGGAAAAAATACTGAGAATCAGAACTGGAAAGGATAAAGGGAATAACTATAACCAGAGGACTTCAAGCATAGTGGTCTTCAGACCACAGTGAGAAGATTTCTGCATTTATGACTGAAAACATGG
Organism: Myrmecobius fasciatus; assembly: GCA_023553655.1. Lineage (NCBI taxonomy): Eukaryota > Metazoa > Chordata > Mammalia > Dasyuromorphia > Myrmecobiidae > Myrmecobius > Myrmecobius fasciatus. The sequence goes on along the minus strand of JAJPUD010003171.1, from coordinate 148,287 downwards.
TTATACCATTTTCTCAGTGCTACACAATTCCATACATTGAGAAGCTTAGTAACAAGACAATTAAGTCAGCTCAATTGTGTGTCTACCCTGGATTCAAAGTCTTATAGGGAAGAGAGGAGCCCTGTTTCCCAATTATCAGATTGATTTTTCACCCCAAAGACCACAGTCATTAACAATAAGCATTTAAGTAAGTAGAGTTCCCTGTCTGAAACAGAAAATTCCAGATGGGATGAGAAAGGAGAAAAAGGGGAGTATTTAGTGTCCAGAAAAGATGATAATAAGACAGAAAAAGCAACTTTAAGGAATAAGTTGCCTCTATTGACCAAGAAAAACTAGACTAGGAAAATCAGAGCTTTTGCTGTACTGGAAAAAAAAAATGCAGATCTCACTCTTGAGGAGGTTATCTTTTATATTATCTATTTATCTATGTCATTTGCCATTTTTGTTTTTTAGTTGCTTTCATTCTGAATCTTCATGACCCCATTTGGGGTTTTCTTGGTAAAAATACTGCCGATTTGCCATTTCCTTCTCCAGCTCATTTTAGAGGTAAAGAAACTGAGACAAACATGTAAGTGACTTGCCTAGGGTCATAAAGCTAATAAGTATAAGGAATAAGAAGATTTCAACAGATAGAAATATGGAAGCAGCATGTTCCAGCCACATGGAAACGATCTCCACAAGAGGGAAGCAAGAGAACCACTAAAGATCCAGCTCGACCAGAACATAGAATGAAAAATAAAAATAAAAGAACAGAATAAAATAAGCCTAGAAAGATGGATTTGAGAGACATCAAAAAGGACTTTAAATATTGAGAGATAGACTCTAAATTTTATTCTATAAGGAAGGAGATGCATTGAAGGTTATTAAATGGCAGAATGATAGGGTTATAGTGGGGAGGTGACACAGGAAATTGTACGGAAGATGTATTACAGAGAGAAGAGACAGGAAAAAAGGAAGACCAGTCAGGCAACAATTAAAATGGTCTATGTAGGAAGTGGTGAAGGTCCACACTCAGGAAGACCCAAGATACCCCTCACTTCAGACACTTCATTGTGTGACTCTGGCAAGTCACTTAAACCTATTTGCCTCTGTTTCCTTGTCTATAAAACAAGCTGGAGAGGGAAATGGCAAATCACTCCAGTGTCTGCTAAGAAAACTTCAAATACGGTCAGAAATAATCAGACATAACTGAAATGATTGATTGAACAACAACAAAGTGTGGTGTAGTAAATAGAAAGCTAGCCTCAAAGTTAGGAAGACGCGAATTCAAGTTCTGGTTCATCTCACATTTATTAATTCATCACCCAGAAGGACAAATCTCTTAAATGCTCAAAAGAGTATCCAGGCAGCTCCCTCTAAGTTTCAAGTGAGTTCATAGGATTACATATTTAGACCTAAAAGGAATCCTGAAGACCATCAAGAAAAATCCCTTCATTTTACAGATGTAAAAGCTATGGTCCAGGTTAAGTGATTTGCTCAAAGTCAAACTGTTCATTCTGAACAGACAGTTCCACATACATTGATCCTGTCCACTATGCTATGCTGTCTCTCCATTTGTTGTTGTTCAGTTATTTTAGTTGTGTTTCCCTCTTCATGATTCTATATGGAGTTTTCTTGGTGAAGACATTGGAGTGGTTTGCCATTTCCTTCTCCAATTAATTTTATAGATTATAAAACTGAGGCAAGATTAGGTGGCACAACTATTAAGTGTCTGAGACTATATTTCAAGTCAGGAAAATTCATCATCCTAATTCCAGGGCTGGCACTCTATGTGCTGCTCCCTACCATCTTTCTTCATTGGCAAGTCTGTATTGATCAAGAGAATTTTCCCACTGGCAGTTCCCCATAAACATAAAATCATACCTCTAAACAACTCCACCAAACACTGCACAGATTTTTGAAATGATTGAATAGGATAGAAAAGGGGCTATAGAATGTTAGCAATAACTAATACTTCCATGTATAAAAGTATCAATATCTAAAAGCTACCATCATAAAAGTCCACACAGTGTTTTCAATACCTGAGTTATCCCAAAGTCTGTCAACTGATTAGACAAAGACAAACATTGTCTTAAGAATCATGACATTTGATAGGGGCAATGGCTAATGTAAAGTCCTCACCCATTCCCATTCCACAGGCCTCTGAAGCAAATGAGTCAACAGGCCTGTGAAGTTGATTTTAACACTTTGTTATGCTTCAGATAGTAGTGCCCTTTAATCTCAACAAATGGCCAGAAATAACAACACATTTAGGACTTTCATCACTTGAGATTCTACTGTTTTCCTTGGAATTAGAATCAAAAGGCATCCTTTCGCACATAACCCACAAATAAGGAAAGCTAATCCATCAACATGACAGCATAAATGAAATTGAGACCCTCCTATCTTTGCCATTGCTCTAGGACCCTCTAAGGATTGGAATAAAGGCACACTATTCAACACTATATTTTTCCAATAATGTACAAAGGTTGAATTAATATCACCTCAAAGGCATTGTTTCTTTGAGCAAATTTTTTTTTCATGTTAATTAAAATTTCAAGAATTTCAGTGAAGAAGATCTTTCTTCTACCTCTGGTTCCTCTAGTTCCAATTCATCATTCACAATTAACTAACCAGACTAAGGTTAGTTAGTTATGCATTGATCTGGTCATGTCATTCCCACTATTCAAAATCTCTGAGTTCACTGTTATCTAATAAGTAATCTTCAAGTTCTTTTTCCTGTCATTCATGGCCCTCTATATCTGATATCAACTGACCATTCCAAAATTACATTATAATTCATTTCTCCCATGTTCTCTCCATTCAAATTACTCTACTCCTGAACTCAAATTATTCTACTCCTTTGGATTCTGGTCCCTAATGACTGATAGATATTCCTTCCTCCTCCTTATCAGTTTAATTCCCACCCATCCATTAAAAGTCAATTTGAATCTCTTACCCTCCTCCCTGAATTTTTGGATATGCAGGGCTATCTCTCCCCCTGAATCTCACAAAACACTTTTTATGAATTTTTCTGGCTCATTTATATATTATTTTATCATATAGTTATTTGTTAGAATTCTACTCATCTCTTGAAACTTTTTTTTTACAATGCCCACATAAAGTACCAGTTTGTTAGCACACCAGTTCTACCACACAGTGGGTACTTAATAAAGGTTTATTGATTGATCTCCCTCCATGTCCTTAGGTTCCTTTGATGTGTTAATTCTTGAGGTCAGGGAATGTCTTTTTTTCTGCTTACCTATGTATCCCCAGTACTTGGTAGAAGTTCCTAGCATATAATAAGTGTTTAATAAATGTTTGTTGGTTTATAGAAATGTTATTTTACTTTTACGTAGACATTTTCCAATCAGCTATTCAGTTGTGACTCTTTAGCTATCACTTCCATGATCCAATTTTCTTTTCACTAGTATTTCCCTCAGTATGTAGGGCATTCTCATCCTGAAATGTTTCTGCCGTTCTGGCCCCATTCTTCCATTGGTGAGTTGCTTCTGCCACCTTCCATTTAGGGAAGAGCCCTAACATTGCCATGCTTCATTCCCCTCCTAATTGTGCATTTGATTCTTGCTTATTCACTTTTCTTTAAACAGAAACCTCCCTAAGGATCTTACTCCTTCCCCTTTCTTTTCAGTTTCCTTTTATTTGTTGTATTCCCCCATGAGAATGTAAGCTCTTTGAAGGCAGGGATTACCATACTTTTTGGTTGTATTTGTATACTCAGCACTTAGCACATTTTCTACTTCATAGTAAATATTTAATAAATAATAAATTTAATAAATAATACCTAACTGTATATTAGATTGGCCAGTTGGGTCTCCAGTTGGAAAGCTACTAGCATTCACACACCATTGTTTGTCTTTCATTCTTAAAAAGCTCCATGACATCAAAAAGATGATATCATGACTTGCAAGTGAATTAGATTTAAGTAAAAGAAGATTGTGCAAAGTCACCAACCTTGGTCTCTTGTCCAGAGCTTTCTAGGTCTAACAATCAATTACTAATTAGTCCTACTTCATAGCTATTACTTCGGTGACATTTTTATATTATTGCTAATATCTCATTTTGTAAAGTCACAAGTATAGATCAGGACAAGAGAGATGGTCCATGTTTTCATTTACAATATAACTAATATATGCAGGGCTGGTTCAATATTAGGAAAACTATCAGCATAATCAACTATATTAATAAGCAAACTAACAAAAATCACATGATTATCTCGATAGATGCAGAAAAAGCATTCAATAAAATCCAATAAGGAAAGCTAATCCATCAACATGACAGCATAAATGAAATTGAGACCCTCTTATCTTTGCCATTCCTATTAAAACACTCGAGAGTATTGAATAAATGGACTTTTCTTTAAAATGATCAGTAGCATCTACTTAAAACCATCAGCAAGCATCATATGTAATGGGGACAAACTGGAACAATACCCAATAAGATCAGGAGTGAAACAAGGTTGCCCACTGTCACCATTACTATGAAATATTATATTAGAAACTTGAGCAGCAAGAGATACATAAAGAAATTCCATTCAAAATAATTATTGATAGTATAAAATATTTGGAATCTATCTGCCAAGGGAAAGTCAGGAACTATATGAACACAACTACAAAACACTTTCCAGACAAATAAAGTCAGGCCTAATCAGTTGGAAAATTATCAAGTGCTCATAGGTAGGCCAAGCAAATATGATAAAAATGACAATACCACCTAATTAATCTACTTATTTAGTGCCAAACTAATCAAACTCCCAAGAAAATATTTTACAGATCTAGAAAAAATGTAGCAAAGTTCATCTGGAAGAAAAAAAGATCAAGAATTTCAAGGGAATTAATGAAAAAAGTGCTGATGAAGGTGGCCTAGCTGTGCCAAATCTAAAACTATATTTTAAAGCAGCGGTCATCAAAACCGTTTGGTACTGGCTAAGAAATAGAGCAGTCGATCAGTGGCACAGGATAGGATATCAGGACAATCTAGGCAATAACTATAGCAATCTAGTGTTTGACAAACCCAAGACCCCAAGTTCTGGGATAAAAACTCACTATTTGACAAAAACTGCTGGAAAAATTGGAAACTAATATGAAAGAAATTAGGGCTTGACTCATACCTAGCACCACATACCAAGATAAGATCTAAATGGGTTCATGTTTTAGATATAAAGAGTGATATTATAAATAAGCAAATTAGAGGAACATAGGATAGTTTACCTCTCAATCTGTGGAGAATGAAGGAATTTGTGTCCAAAGAAGAACTGGAATGCTTAATTGAACACCAGATAGATAATTTTGATTATATTAAGTTAAAAAGTTTTTGTACAAACAAAACTAATGCAGACAGGATTAGGAGGAAAGCAATAAATTGAGAAATCATCTTTACATTTAAGGGTTCTGATAAAGGCCTGATTTCTAAAATATGTAGAGAATTGACTCAAATTTATAAGAATTCAAGCCACTCTCCAATTGATAAATGGTCAAAGATTATGAACAGACAATTTTCAGATGATGAAATTAAAACCATTTATAGTCATATGAAAAGTTGCTCAGAATCACTATTGATCAGAGAAATGCAAATTAAGACACTTCTGAGATATTACTATACACCTGTCAGATTGGCTGAGATGATAGGAAAAGATAATGACGAATGTTGGAGAGGATGTGGGAAAACTGGGACACTGATACATTGTTGGTAGAACTGTGAATGGATCCAACCATTCTGGAGAGCAATTTGGAACTATGCTCAAAAAGTTATCAAACTGTGCATACCCTTTGACCCAGCAGTGTTTCTATTGGGCTTATATCCCAAAGAGATCCTAAAGGAAGGAAATGGCCCCATCTGTACAAGAATGTTTGTGGCAGCCCTTTTTGTAGTGACTAGAAACTGGAAACTGATTGGATGCCCATCAATTGGAGAATGGCTGAATAAATTACAGTATATGAATGTTATGGAATATTATTGCTCTGTAAGAAACGACCAGCAGGATGATTTCATAGAGGCCTAGAGAGACTTGCATGAACTGATGCTAAGTGAAATGAGCAGAACAGGAGATCATTATACATGGCAACAAGAATACTATATGATGATCAATTCTGATGGACATGGCTCTCTTTAACAATGAGATGTTTCAAACTAGTTCCAATTGTTTAGTGATGAAGAAAGCCATATACACCCAGGAAGTGGCCTGTGGGATCTGAGTGTGGACCACAACATAGCATTTACATACTTTCTGGTGATGTTTTCTTGCATTTTGTTTTCCTTCTCATGTTTTTTTTTTTTTTTTCTTGAAGATCTGATTTTCTTGTACAGAAAAATAACTGTATAAATATGTATACACATATTTGATTTGTCAAATATTTTAACATAATTAACATGTATTAGACTGCCTGCCATCTAGGAGAGGGGGTGGAGGGAAGGAGATTAAAAATTTGTAACAGAAGGCTTTGCAAGGGTAAATGTTAAAAAATTACCCATGCATATGTTTTGCAAATAAAAAGCTTTAATAAAAAAAGAAAAAGAAAAAAAATGACTAATATGGAAATATATTTTGCATGACTATACACCTATAACATATATTAAACTCCTTGCTGTCTCAATGAAGTGGGTAAGACAGGAAGGAGGGAGAGAATTTGGAACTCGATTTTATTTGTTTTTATTGAAACTTCTTATTTTCAAATATATGCAAGGACAATTTTTCGCCAGTTTTTCACCATTGACTTGTGAAAAACCTTGTGTTCCAATTTCCCTCCCCTTTCCTCTCACCCCTTCTCTTAGAAGGCAAGTAATCCAATTTATGTTAAACATGGTAAACATATATACATATGTGTATAAATATACATATATATGTGAATCCAATATAGGCATACATATTTATGCAATTATCTTGCTGCACAAGAAAAATCAGATCAAAAAGGGAAAAAATGAGGAAAATAAAATGCAAGCAAACAACCACAGAAGAAGTGAAAATGCTATGTTGTGTTCCACACTCAGTTCCCACAGTCCTCTCTTTGGGTGTAGATGGTTCTCATTATCACAAGATCATTTGAACTGGTCTGAATCATCTCCTTTTTGAGAAGAGCCACATCCATCAGAATTGATCATCATATAGTCTTGTTGCTGTGTACGATGATCTCCTGGTCATGCTCACTTAGCTCAGTCAGTTCATACAAGTCTCTCCAGGCCTCTCTGACATCATTCTGCTGGTCATTTCTTAAAGAACAATAATATTCCATGACATTCATATGCCATGATTTATTCAGCCATTCTTTAACTGATGGGCATCCATTCAGTTTCCAGTTTCTAGCCACTACAAAAAGGGCTGCCACAAACATTTTTGCACATGTGGGTCGTTTTCCTTCCTTTAAGATCTCTTTGGGATATAAGCCCAATAGAAACTCTGTTGGGTCAAAGGGTATGCACAGTTTGATAATTCTGAACATAGTTCCAAATATCTCTCCAGAATGGTTGGATCCATTCACAGTTCCACCAACAATGTATCAATGTTTCAGTTTTTCCACATTCCCTCCAACATTCATCAGTATTTTTCCCTGTCATCTTAGCCAATCTGACAGGTGTGTAGTGGTATCTCAGAGTTGTCTTAATTTGCATTTCTCTGATCAATAGTGATTTAGAACACCTTTTCGTATGACTAGAGATGATTTCAATTTCTTCATCTGAAAATTGTTCATATCCTTTGACCATTTATCGATTGGAGAATGCCTTGAATTCTTATAAATTTGATTCAATTTTCTATATATTTTAGAAATGAGGTCTTTATCAGAACCCTTAAATGTAAAAAAATGTTTTTTTCCAATTTATTGCTTCCCTTCTAATTTTGTCTGCATTAGTTTGGTTTATACTAAAAAAATTAACTTGATATAATGAAAATTATCTATTTCATATTCAATAATGAGCTCCAGTTATTCTTTGATCACAAATTCCTTTTTTCTCCACATATGAGAGATAAACTATCCTATGTTGTTCTAATTTGTTTATAATATCATTTGTTATGTCTAAATCATGAACCCATTTCAACCTTATCTTGTTATATGGTGTTAGGTGTGAGTCAATGCCTAGTTTGTGCCATACCAGTTTCCAATTTTCCCAGCAGTTTTTGTCAGATAGTGAATGCTTATCCCAAAAGCTGGAGTCTTTGAGCTTGTCAAATATTAGATTGCTATAATCATTGACTATTTTGTCCTGTGAACCTAACTTATTCTACTGATCAACTATCCTATACCAAATGGTTTTGATGATCGCTGCTTTATAATATAGTTTTAGGTCTAGCACAGAGAGGTCACCTTCATTGGCATTTTTTTTTCCATTAATTCCCTTGAACTTCTTGACCATTTTTTCTTTCATATCAACTTTGTTACTATTTTTCCTAGATCTATAAAATAATTTCTTGGGAGTTTCATTGGTATGCCACTGAATAAGTAGATTAATTTAGGTAGCATTGTCACTTTTATAATATTCCCTCAGCCTATCTATGAGCACTTGATATTTTTCCACCTTATCAGATATGACTTTATTTGGGCAAAAAGTGTTTTGTAGTTGTGCTCATATAGTTCCTTACTTTCCCTTGGCAGATAAAATCCCAAATATTTTATACTATCGACAGTTATTTTAAATACAATTTCTCTTTATATCTCTTGCTCCTGGATTTTGTTGGTAATATATAAAAATACTGATGATTTATGTGGATTTATTTTGAATCCTGCAACTTTACTAAAGTTGTGGATTGTTTCTAGTAGTTTTTTAATTGATTCTCTAGGGTTCTCTAAATATACCATCATCTCATCTGCAAAGAGTGAAAATTTGGTTTCCTCATTACCTACTCTAATTGCTTTCATCTTTTTTCTTCACTTATTGCCAAAGCTAACATTTCTAATACAATATTAAATAGTAATGGTGACAATGGGCAGCCTTATTTCACTCCCAATCTTATTGAGAATGGTTCTAGTTTGTCCCCATTACATATGATGCTTGCTGATGGTTTTAAGTAGATGCTACTGAGGAAAAGTCCATTTATTCCTATACTCTCTAGTGTTTTTAATAGGAATGCATCTTGGATTTCATCAAATGCTTTTTCTGCATGTATTGAGATAATCATATAATTTTTGTTAGTTTGGTTATTAATATATTATGCTAATAGTTTTCCTAATATTCAACCAGCCCTGCATTCCTGGTATAAATCCTACTTGGTTGTGATGTATTATTTCGGGGACATTATGCAATCTTTTTGCTATTATTATATTTAGGATTTTTGCATCAATATTCATTAGGGAAATTGGTGTATAATTTTCTTTCTCTGTTTTTGTCCTAGCTGGTTTAAGTGTCAGCACCTTATCTGTGTCATATAAAAAATTTGGTAGGATTCCTTCTTTCCCTATTTTTTTTCAAATAGGTTGCATAGTATTGGGATTAATTGTTCTTTACATGTTTGGTAGAATTCCCATGTGAATCCATCTGGCCCTAGAGATCTTTTCTTAGGGAGTTGATTAATAGCTTATTCTATTTCTTTTTTTCTAAAATGGGACTATTTAAGTAATGTATTTCCTCTTCTCTTAACCTTAGCAATATATATTTTCCCAAATATTCCTCCATTTCACTTGGATTATCAAATTAATTGACATATAGTTGAGCAAAATAACTCCTAATTATTACTATAATTTCCTCTTTATTGGTGGAAAGTTCTCCCTTTTTATTTTTGAGACTAACAATTTGATATTCTTCTTTCCTTTTTTAATTAAATTAACTAAAGGTTTATCTATTTTGTTGTTTTTTTCATAAAATCAACTCTTGATTTTATTTATTAATTCAATAGTTTTCTTATTTTCAGTTTTATTAATCTCCCCATTTATTTTTAGAATTTCAAATTTGGTATTTAATTGGGGGTTTTAATTTGTTCTTTTTCTAGCTTTTCTAGTTGCAAGTCCAATTCGTTGATCTTCTCTTTCTCTACTTTATGCAAGTAAGCATCTAGAGATATAAAGTTTTCATTAATTATTGCTTTGGCTGTATCCCACAAATTTTGGTATGTTGTCTCATTATTGTCATTCTCTTGGATGAAATTATTGATTGTGTCTATGATTTGTTGTTTCACCCATTCATTCTTTAGGATTAGATTATTTAGTTTCTGATTAATTTTTGGTCTATTTTCCCCTGGCCTTTTACTGCATATAATTTTTATTACACCATGACAAAAAAAATTCATATACTATGTCTGCCTTTCTGCATTTAATTTTTAGGTCTCTATGCCCTAATATATGATGAATTTTTGTATAGGTTCTATGAACCACTGAGAAAAAAGTGTACTCCAAAGATCTAGCATATGTAACTATTCTAATTCTATTTACCTCCTGAACTTCTTTCTTATTTATTTTGTGGTTCAATTTATCTAGTTCTAAGAGAGCAAGGTTGAGATCCCCCACTTGTATAGTTTTGCTGTCTATTTCTTTTTGCAGCTCTCTTAATTTCTCATTTAGAAATTTAGATGCTTTACCACTTGGCACATATATGTTTAGTATTGATATTATTTCATTATCCATGATACCCTTTAGCAGGATATAGTTTCCTTCCTTATCTCTTTTAATTAGATCTATTTTTGTTTTTGCTTGATCTGACACCAGGATCACGACTCCTGTTTTTTTTTTTGTTTGTTTATTTCTTTTGTTTTGTTTTGTTTTTTGTTTTTTGTTTTTTACTCCACCTGAAGCACAACAGGTTCTGCTCTAGCCTTTTACTTTTACTTTAAATGTATCACTCTACTTTAAATGTATTTCTTGTAAACAACATATTGTAGAATTCTGGCTCTTAATCCAGTCAGCTATCTGCTTCTGTTTTATGGAAGAGTTCATCCCATTCACATTCACAGTTAAAGTGACTCTGTAGGTCCCATCATCTTATTTTACCCCAAATTATGTTTTTCTCTTTCCTTTCCCCCTTTCCCTCCCCCTCAGTATTTTGCTTCTGATCACCACTTTCCTCAAACAGCCCTCCCCCTTTACAGTCTCTCCTCCTTTCTTATCTTTCCCCTACTACTTCATTCTATTAGCCTCCCTCTTTCCTTTCCCCTTTCCCTTCCCACTTCCATATAAGGTGAGACAAGTTTCTCTATGAAACCAAATATGTCTAATATTTTTGAACCAAATCTGATGAGAGTAAGATTCACACAGTGTTTATCCCTCTCCCTTTTTTCCCTCAATTATAATGTCTTCTTTGCCTCTTCATGAGATATAATTTCCCTCGTTTTACCTCCATTTTCCTCTTTATTCCACTACAATCCCCTTTCCACCTCTAGTTTCTTTTTTATATTATCACAGTAAAATTCAGTTATACCTGCACTCTCTAAGTGTACCCATAACAGAGATGCAGTTCTCAAGAGTTCTTTCTCTTTTTCTGTTCTTTTTATGCTTCTCTTGAGTTCTGAATTTGGATATCAATTTTTTTTTTATTCAGCTCTGATCTTTTCATCAGAAATAAATGAAATTTATCTGTATAATTAAATGTCCATCTTCTTTTCTGAAACATAATGTTCAATTTAGCCAGATGATTTATTTTTGGCCACATTCCAAGTTCCTTTGCCATTTGGAATATCAGATTCCAGGACCTTCAATTTTTTAAATTAGAAGCTGCTAGGTCCCAGGTAATCCTGATTGTGGCTCCTCAGTATTTGAATTGTTTCTTTCTAGCTGTTTAAAATATTTTTTCCTTAATCGAATAGTTCTGAAATTTAGCTACGACATTCCTTGGAGTTTTCTTTTTGGGGTCTCTTTCAGAAGATGATTGGTGAATTCTTTCAATGTCTATTTGACCTTCTGATTTTAGAACATCAGAGCATCTTTCCTTGATGATTTCCTGAAAGATGATGTATAGGCTCTTTTTTTTTTCCATCATGGTTTTCAGAAAGTTCAATAATCCTTAGATTGTCTCTCCTAGATGTATTTTCCAGGTCAGTTGCTTTTCCAAGGAGGTATTTTACATTTTCTTATATTTGTTCATTTTTTTAGTTTTGCTTGACTGATTCCTTATGTCTCATTGAGTCATTCATTTCCATTTGTTCAGTTCAAATTTTTAGTGAATTAATTTTCTTCAGTTACCTTTTTTTTAGTTCTTTTTGTATTTGGCCAATTGAATTTTTAAATGAGATATCTTGCTCTATAGATTTTTTTTTATTTCACAAATTCTGTTTTTTAAGGAGTTGTTTTCTTTCTCCATTTCACAAATTCTGTTCTCTTTTTCCATTTTGTCAAATCTATTTTGTAAGGAGTTATATGCTTTTTCCATTTTACCAAATCTTTTTTTGTTAGGAGTTTTCTTCAGATAATTTCTGTGTTTCCTTTTTGAATTCTTCCAAGAGAGTCTTGTAAGATGAAGACCAATTAATGTCACCCTTTGGGGCTTCATCTGGAGACGATCTGCTTTTTGTGTCCCCAGGATTTGAAATCTGTTCTTCTCTTTCTCCAAAAAAGCTTTCTGTGGTCAGAGTTCTTTTTGCTTTTTTGCTCATTTTTTTTGAGAGGTTGAGGTCTGCTTTTAGGGCAAAGAGGAGATTGCCCAAGCTTCCTTTACAGGCAACATTGGCTGCCCCAGGTCAGTGATGACTAATTTCCAGTGCTGGGTGGGCATGGCCAGGTCCCATGAAATTTTGGGATTTAAGGGCTGCTCATTTGGCTTTTGCATTTGTGTTAGGTGTCTTATGGTTGATATACTGGCTTGCAACCAGGACAGAGTAGCCAACACTACTATAGATTACTCTTGGTGGATTCCCCAGCTACTAGAGCCCACACTACCATGGGACTGTGCACTGCCTGCACTAGGTGCCTGTGCTCAGACACCTATGCTTGGCACTTATGATTGGCCCACCTGCACTTGGCACTTGTATTCAGTCTGCCTGCACTTGGCCTACCTCCCTCATACCCAATTGAAACAGATCTTTTCTAGAGATCTTCCAAATTATCTTTGGCTGAAAATTTATTACACTCCAAATATTTGTGGGTTCTATCACTCCAAAAGCAATTTAGAGGCTGGATTTGCTGTTAATTTGAGAGACATGGTGAGAGTGCAGAAAAAGATGTATCTCTACTATGTGGCCTCCATCCCCTCTGGAACTCAATTTAAAAAAAAATGTTGAAAACTTTGTAAATATAATTGGAAAAAATACTAAATTTAAATAAATAAATGAAAATAGGCTAAAAAAATTGTCTTTCATTGGACAATATCAACTGAGTAATTCTACACAGGATATTTATTTAACCTCTTATCTAACCTTAAGATTAGATGTGGAGAATTAGGGGCTAATAAGCATTGGTAGAGTTTCCTTATCAAGAGTTCTTTATATTAATAGTTATGTTTTGTTTCCCTCCTCCCTTCAAAAAAAAAAAAAAGCATATACAAAGATAGAATCAATGGGATTATCATTTCTATAGACCTAATATTATACCTCTATTAATACATACTGAGCACATTGTTTTTACTATTGTCACACTGCTGATTTATGTTGCATTAACACCACATTAATACTGCTACATCTTTTTCATATTGGCTCTCCTATGTTTGTAGTTTTGATTTTTAACTCATATAAGTCTTTATATGTATCCATGTAACATTTCATTTTGCTAGAATTAACCCAATTTTAATCTGTTGAGATAAATATATACATATATATATATATAAATCTTTTTTTGTTGTTATTGAGGCAATTGGGGTTAAGTGACTTGCCCAGGGTCACACAGCTAGGAAGTGTTAAGTGTCTGAAATCATATTTGAACTCAGGTCCTCCTGACTTCAGCCTGATGCTCTAACCATTTCGCCATCTAGCTGCACCCTGTTGAGATTTTTAGATCCTGATTCTGTGATTTATTTTGTGTCATTTGTGAATTCAATAGGCATATAATCAATATATTTATCCAAATATATAAGCATGTGTTTATGTTTTGGAACTGAGAAAAAATTAAAACTATATGAAAATTATACAAGGGCATAAAATGAAGGATATCTGTAGAAGTTAGAGGACAATATTACAAAAGAGTTATTTATAGCAATGATTTATGCATCTGTAGGTTTCTGCAGATCAATTATTCCAGCACATAATGACGATGTAGTTCAGAAATATGGGGAGAAGGGTTGGAAAAAGTCATTGGTGAATTTTAAATGATTCACAAGAAAAGGAAATTTAAAATCTTAGTAGTTGATAAATTATGTAATATCACTTTAAAGTTAACAAAGTGTTTCTCATATCTTTTCTCATTTGATCTTCATAATAAATTCTATTGAATAGCTAGATAAAACAAATATTTTTCTCCTTTTACAGGTAAGACTGAAAGATATCTGAACCCAGATCTCCTATACTTAAGCAGAGCCATAATTGGCAATTCAGGCTTCTTAAATAAACTTCTCTAAATTCATAAGAGGTCTCTTGGAATCAGTTTTCTAAGAAAAATTCATCTTGGATAAGAGCCTTGAACTTCAAGAGTCAAGACCTTTTGCATGGAAAACTGCTAGGGCCTTAGAAAACAAGTCAGAAACCACTGGTGCTGGATCTTTATCCAGGAGTGCCTATCCCAACATTGTTCAGGAGCCATGATCAGGCAGCCAGGGAGAGGAACCTATTTTACAGCTTTCTATTTTATCAATTTTTTTCTATTTAGGAATTAAATTTAGTTGTTTTTATTCCTGGAAAAATTGCAATTCTGCTGGCACCTTCTAAATTTCAGTACCCTAAACTAAAGTTCCCAGGGGCAAAGTCCTAATGATCCCTACCTACTCCCTTACTCCATCTCCCCTACTCCACCATGACTTTTCAAAATCACTCAAAGAAGAACAGACATATCACTGACCATATTAGGTGGTATAAATTCACAAAGATTTGATAGTCTAATCTAGTAAGTATGTTAAGGGATCATAGAAAAATCTAACATTCAATTTTTAATTAGTTATAGTTCATAGCTAGTAATTACTTCAGTGAAATTTTTTGTATAATTGCTAATATCTCATTTTGTAAAGATGGCAATATTTTAACTTGCCTCTATTTTTTCCTACTTCTATGTTTGAACCTCCTTGATAGTTCGCTTTGACATAGGACTTTGACTTTGATCAGGAAACTATAGAAGTTTCTTTTTATTTCATTGTCTGTGAACCTACAATCCCAGCTTTGAAAAGGAAAAGTAACCAGTGAGGGAGCAAAAGGCCCACACTATCACTAACTTTTTCTAAGCTTGTTTGAGAGAGCTTTTTTGTTTTATTGTTAACCTCTGTTTCACTAGGGTCTCTTTGAATTAATCATGTCTATATGAGGGGAGGGGCTGATTGGAGGATATTCCTTGAATACAATTCCGAAAATCAGTGATAACTTCAATAACAGGAAAAAATGGGCATATTGCTTTCTACCAAATAGGATTAGGCAGAAGCTTTCATCCCAGTAGAGACCCAGCTGGTTATCTGCATGCATATAAGTATCCCTTTCTAGTGTCTAGAGAAAAAAAAAAAAAAAAAAACACTCTGATTCACTTCCTTATCTGTGCCTAATGGTTGTCAAGCAAAACACCTCAATTACGATCAAAATTGAAAGAAAAAATGCCAGTTAAAACTTTACAAATTCAAATATAGAACAAAATCCACCTGGCCTATTATAAATATTCACAAAAGGGCTCTGAGATTCCTTAGGTTCCTTGATTTCTTTTCTCTCTTGAATAAAGAAGTCCCTTGAGCTTTAGACATTTTGTGCCAAATGATAAATCATTAGCCTGTTATATTGAGTCCTTTTTGGCATATAATAAAACTAGATATGGTCCATTGTAAAATATGTTGTGTGGGTATGTATGATGAAATTTAATTAAAGAACGTGGATGCAATTTTTTCTCTACATTAGTATTCTAATCCAATGACTGGTGGTATCATGGAACCATAGGCTCTCTGAAGCTTTTTCAGAAAGTACCCATACAAGCAAACACTCTTTAGGATCCTCAATAATTTTTAAGAATGTAAAAGGTTTATGTTGCTCTGAAACTGCCTCTGTTTAATATCTCTGGACCATTGTTTTTCCTCTTGTATGAGAGCAAAAGATTTTTAGGAGAAATGTGGGGCCACAGATTATGAAGTCTTCTCTCCAGGTAAAAACTTTGTATATGTGTCTGATTGAGTTTATTTTGGCCCATGTCTCTCTGGACCTTTTGAAGTCTCTAACTCTAACTCTAATAGTGCAGTCTAAGCTTTCCCTTTGTTAACACTGCCTAAAAAGGGTAATATTGACCAGGCTTCTTCAGGGCATACTCTTTAAGCTAGATTTTACAATAGTATTTGATGGATACTATGGAGAGATATGTGCTAAACAACAATGCTAAACAATAGTGCATTTAGGTGAATTCAGAACTGATTATTTAATCAGAAAGCAGTCATGTGAACTTGGAAAGAGATTTATAGTAAGTAGAATGCCCAATGGAGTTGAGTTTGGTCATATGTAGTTTACCAATTATATCAGTGTTTTTTATAAAGGCATAATGGCAACTCTACAAAATTTTTAGAAGACATAAGGCTGGAAGGGATACCTAATTCATAGATAATAGTAAAAATAAAAAAAATACAAATCTTGATCATCTAGAACATTAGGCTAAATCTAATAAGGCAATATTTAAAGGGAGGAAATGGTAAAGTCCTATAGGGTCAATTCCAATAAGTTTCCCAAGAAAAAACTAGTAAGGAATGGTTAGAGACCAGTTCATCTAAATTAATTAATTAAAAATAGGGAGATAGATAATTTTAGAGGGCCACAAGGCTAATATGCATCAATAGTGTAACCTAGCAACCACAAAGACAATGTAACTTAAACTGAATTAAGAAAGGCCTGGTTTCCAAGACAGAGGAAAGCATTCCATTATACTGTGCTTTAATAATCCAACATCTGGAGGATTGTGTTCAAACCTATGTTCAATTCTACAATTTATTATGGATATTAAAATGGATAAGGTAGAGAAAATTCAGATTGAAATCAAGTAAGAGTTTCTTGTTAATGATTTATGAAAATCCATTGAGAAAACTAGGAACCTTGTACGTGGAGCCGAGAAAAATTGGAAAAGGAAGAAAGGATAGAGAAGAACTAAGATATGATAGTAGTGTTTTACCACTGGAAAGGCAATGATATGAAAGAAATTAGACTCATCCTGCTTGGCCTAAGTTAATAGCTTTAAATTTCTTTGATTTTATGAGAATTTGAACATTTTAATTGATTACTGATATATATTTTTTTTCTATAAGTATCTGTTTATTTCCTTTAACCCTGTACTCAATGAGCACTGGCTCTTCAAATTTGTGTCAATTTCTTATAATCTTTGAACATCAGTTTTTAGTAGAAATATTTATATCAATGATTTCTATGGATTTATGTTTTTCTCAAGAATTTTTATTTTGATCAATTTTATGTCCTGAGATTTTCTCAATACATGATATCATCTGAAATTGATATATCTAACCTCTTCTTTGCACATATTAATTTCTTTCATTTCTCTTTTATTACAATAATTAGCAATTCTAATACATGGTAAAATAGTAATAATGAGAATGAACAATTCAGCTTTATCCTTGTTTTTAGTTGAAAACTCTCTAATGTTTCTCCAGACCATGTTAATTCTTCAGTAATTCTTAGTACTAAATCTTGTTTTAAAGAAAATAACACATTTTCATCATATTAGGAAATTTTTTTCCATTCCTCTACTCTTCAATGTTTAAAAAAATTATGAATAGATTTTTTTTATCAATTATGTTGTATATTTCATTGTATGTTTTTCTCAATTTGGGAAGATTATAGCTTAATAAATATATATTTATTTTATTTCCCCATCTTTATTAACTTAACATTTTGTAATAATGCCTTTTAATTTTTTCATTTCTTTTGCATTCATCATTAATTTTTTTCTCACTTCTCAAATTTTGCTTTTGCTTTTCTCATCTAAATTTCATTAAGTTTGCTAATTATTTATCAAAAGTATTAGTCTTTCCAAACATGAATTTTCCATTTATCAATTCACTTGTCCTTTATTTTGCTGGCTTATTTTATGTTAGCAATTTTCTATTTATTTGCATTATACATTAAAATTTGTTCTCTTTAACTACAATTTCAACTCATTCTTTTTGCTTCGTTATTGTAGATATTTAAGAACATAAATTTTGGGAAGCAGCTAAGTGGTGCAGTGAATAGAGCACCAGCCCTGAAGTCAGAGGGACCTGAATTCAAATCTGCTCTCAGACACTTAATACTTCCTAGCTGTATGACCCTGGGCAAGTCACTTAACCCCAATTGCCTCAGCAAAAATAAACAAACGAACACATGATTTTCTCTTTGAAATACTACTCACTCTGCCCTACAGAACAGGCATAATTCCATATACAAATATTGGGCAAGGGAAGGAGAGAAAAGGCAGAAATTATATATGCTATTGCATCCATAGTGCATATCCTTGCTATGTAAGGACTAAACTTTGTTAACTATTCAATAAAATGCAAATTTTTCATTATATCTCAACATTGAAACAGAACTAATTGGGTGGTGATATCAGGTTTACCCCTAATGATAACATTTTTAGGTGGAGATTTTAAACTCTTCTTTTTATAGTAAAATGCACAGTTATATTTCACTTACTTTTGGCAATTATTTTTCCTTACCTGCTCACAAATTCATATTTTAATATAAAATATTCATATCTACCCTGTTTCCTAGCTATTATGGATTTCCTACTGTTATGGATTAGCTCTTTTCCAACAGGAAACAAATGGTGTTTCTTTCACCTTCTTGCAAACAACAACAAGAATTTCAAAGGCTACTGGACTACTTTGGGCAATGTTCTACAAACTTTCATGAGCCAGTTAATCAACTGATTGATAGTGGGAGTGGGATTAATAGTGAGAGAACTGTGGGTGAGATATAAGACCCTTCAGCCCAGAGGGAACCTGCTGACAATGTCTAGTTCAGCTCCCCATCTTCCCTAAGAGTTCTTAGCTTTCCTGAGAAGTCAGGGAGCAGTGACAACCTGTGTTGTAATTAAACCAAAGTGATACCAAGTGTCAAAGAGACATCTACACACAATAGCAAGCTGTTTTTGTGGTCCCAGACATGCAGTATATAGTTAGCGCATGCACAGTGTGCTATATGTTATGTAAGGGTATTAGGGTATATAAGGCTGTGAGAATTTGGAATAAATGGACTCCATGTTTGACCATCCATGTGAGACTCATACCTCTTCATTTCTCTTCTAAGACCAAGGACTCAGGCTGGTACAGAGATCCTCCAGCCTGCACTTTATATATTCCTTATTTCCTAGGCACCATTTTTAAAAATACTGACTGCTCCAGCCATAATCTTCATCTCAGCCATCATCTTCATCCCTATCCCTAAATTGTATATCTGTTTTTCAAGGACCAGTCAAGCTAATTAGTTATGAGACTTATCATCCAGGTTCAAGTGGATCATAACAACTTTCGATCTCAACAATTTTCAAAGACTTTTATCTTTTTTTTTTTTTTTTTTTTTTTTTTTTTTTTTTTTTTTTGCTTTTTGCTGAGGCAATTGAGGTTAAGTGACTTGCCCAAGGTCACACAGCTAGGGAGTGTTAAGTGTCTGAGACCAGATTTGAACCCAGGTCCTCCTGACTTCAGGGCTGGTGCTCTATCCACTGCACCACCTAGCTGCCCCTCAAAGACTTTATCTTGAGTTATAGAGTGTTTACCATCTTTTCATAGCAGTAAAATCCCCAGCTCACTGAAGTATCAAATATTAAAATCTCACATCAATTTTCCCAACCTACTTTTTTAACTTTATCTCTATTATTTTTATTCACACATTCTATGCCATAGTCATATTGAACTACATGCAATGTCCTAAGTATTGGTCTATTGTAGTCAACAAGGTTTGATTATATTAAGTTCACTCCATCCTCTCTAGACCATCCATCAGTATCTCTTTTACCATCTTTGTGGCTTTAACATGTGACTTGCACGCCTATGCTATCTCCTGCAATGCAATTTAGTTCAGTTAAATACAACTCAATACAATCAATATATTTTAAGAGTTCAGTATGCAGAAGACACTAGGCACTATGAATACAAATACAAAAATGTCCCTGCCACCAAAGAACTTATATTCTATAAGGGAGATACAACAAATGCACAGATATGTATAATACAAAGATCATTTGAAGAAGAAAACAATTAGCATTTGGAGTTGGAAGGATAGATGGGCTAATAGGTTAATAGGTGAGTTTGTGTGGGATGTAGAGCATATCAAAGAGAATAGGAAAAAAATGTAACTATAAAAAGATAGAAATTAAGTACAGCACTTTACTTCTCTTATTTACTTTCATACTTTATTTTTATTATGCTTATCTATGCTCATACTTCTTACCTTCTACTAGATTGTAAGCACTCAGAACAGAAGGAATGTCTCATTCTTCTCTGTTACTCCTTTCAGTACCTCCCACAGTCTTAGTCATCAACATTTGTCTGAGGTCACACAGCTATTAAGTTTCATGCTATACACTATATCTTATTGCTTTTTCCTTAAATGAAAATATATTTGAGAGCAAGAGAAAGAGAAGAAGGAAGGGAGGGAGAAAAGGAAGGATGGAGAGGGAGAGAGATATGGGGAGAGACAGAGAGGGGGCAAAGACAGACAGACAGACACAGACAGAAACACAGAGAGATACAGAGACAGACAGACAGAGACAGAGAGTCAGGCAGACACAAAAAGAGATAGAGATGGAGGGAAAGAGGAAGGGAGGGAGAGAGAGAAGGAGGGAGGGAAAAGAAGAGAGGGAGGGAGGAAGTCATGAGGGAGGGAGGAAGAGAGAAGGAGAGAGAAAAGAAGAGACAGAGAGTGCAACATTATTTCCTGAGATTTGGAGATAATATCTTGATAAAACTTTTTTAAAATATAGATACTCATAATTTATACAAATATTTTAATTTGGAGTTTTAAAAGGTTCATTGATCAGACCACCACCAGATGTTTTTATTTTCTTTTTTCCCAGAAATTTATGGATCCTGATTCATGCTAATCCACTGCTTTAAAAATTTTATACTCGTAACTTCTTTATTTTAGAGTTAGAAATAAAATGACATCTGTAAATCAAAAAAGGGGTGGGATATCATGTAATCTTGTGATCTGGTTCCAAAATCAAACACTGTATAGGCTTTAGTCCTTGAAGTAAACTCTTTGAACAGTTATGGATACTTCAAAACCTGCTTTATTTTAGATTTTTCACATCTTATAACAGTCTCTTCAAAGATATCCTGCCCACAAGATTCCCAATTAAAACAGATGGGTAAAAAGCAATGGCAAGATACAACCTAGTTTAATCAGCATCAGGAATAGGTGAAACAAGTTCTGCCCCATTTCCAGAACACTTCTCCAAAGTTGTATTTGGCAAAGATTAGAAGACAAGCCAATTAAAAGTTTCCATGAGCAACTAGAAGCCAAAGCATTGCGGTCTTGGCTAGAGAATAGCTCAGAGGAATGTCCACTCTCATCCATCATGAGCAGAATTCACTTTGGTTTACATGACACTTGTATGCTTCATCAAGGAAAGAGCTGCTAATCAACATGTGATCACTTGTATTTCAACATTTAATGCCTATAAAGGGTAAGTCCTTGGTAGCAATTCCAAATGAACTCCAGGACAGGAAAAGAGGAGCCAGAAGAAGCAAGACCTGCCCTACCAATGACCTTTCTCTGGAGGTAGAGTTACTTCCTTCTGTAGATATTGGAGGCATTTCATTTTATATGTGACTTCCATCCAAACCAGGCCCCCAAGTACAGGCTGAGAAGAAATTTTGGATTTCAAAGAATCACACAAGGGAGCAAAGAAGGATCTTTGCAAATTCTAGCCCTGAGTCACTCACTTACTCCACAGAATTTCATTTTTCTCTTTTGAAGACCAAAGTCTCATAAAGATGACCGTAGGCAATGGATAAAGCAATGGATCTGAAGACAAGATCTGAGTTCAAATTTGATCTCAGAAAAGAAAGTCAGATAGCTTTCTGACCACAGACCACTTAATTTATTATTACTCTTAAAAATAATAATTTTTAAATTTTTTATATTGTCTCTCCTCTCACCCAGAAAAGAAGCACAGTGGTCACTCATAGACCTAATTCCAATGCTACTTGATATGGAAGATTTAATCTAGTCCATTTTCTGGTGTGGACTGGTTCACCCTCCAATTGCCTTCAACCCAAATGCAACCCAGCACTCCCAAATTCAAATATTCCCCATGTTCACTCTCCCCCAGTAGCAAGGATCATAGCTGTCTATCACCAAGGCAGTTTGGAAAAGTTGACTCCGAGAGCTGGTCCTTTAAAGTTCAGAGAAGATGAAACAATGTTTTTTTTTTTTAAGTTTTGTGCCAACCCAATGGAAAAAAATGAAGACATGAGAACAGGAGAAAATGAAAAGAACTGACTTGGGAACAAATTGAATATGTGTTAACATCACAAAACGAATCCAGGATAAAAAGATATAAAACACATTCTGTCAGTCTCAACTTGTCTTAGCTTATTTTCCAATAAATAGATTAGAGCAGCTTGGACAATCTCTGGCCTTAGGGACAAATCAATCCCTTTACCTGTTTATTATATTTACCTTGAAGAGTTAAGAATGGTATCTATATTTTAAAACATCATTCTTAACTCATGGACTGTATAAAAACAAAGGAAAACTCAATTTGGCCCCATATAGTTTGCAGACCCTCTGAATTAGAGGGAGGATAAAATGTGTTTTCATCTTGGACATCCAGTCACTCAGACAAAGAAACTTTTATTTACAGATCAATGTAAATCAAATAATATTCAGGAGTCTGTCAGCAAATCCTTTAATTACCCCTTCTTCTCATGGGTTGTATCTTTGCCCTTTCAAACTTTCAGTCCAAGAAGTAAATTTAAGAGTAATTTCTCAAACACTAAATATTGTGTAGTGGTGTGAATACAATAGGTGGTCAATAAGTATGTGTTTAATGAAGTTGAACTTAAGAAAATTCTAGTTTTTAAAAAGATTACTAGAACTCCTCAAATAATAGGTGGGAAGATACCCAGTGAGTTCATTTTTTTTTAATTTAGTGGACTATCATCATTTATAAAATAAAAAAAAAATAAAAATAAAAATAAAAAATAAAAAAATGAGGGCAGCTAGGTGGCGTAGTGGATAGAGTACCAGCCCTGAAGTCAGGAGGACCTGAGTTCAAATCTAGTCTCAGACACTTAACATTCCCTAGCTGTGTGATCCTGGGAAAGCCACTTAACCTCAATTGCCTCAGAAAAAAAAAAAAAGGAAACGGATTAGCAAGAAAAGCACAAGTACAGAAATATATGTCAATACAGTAAGGCATAAAAATATTAATGTTTTGAAAAGGTGATTGATGAAGGGACCCTAGTTTTCTGAATTTTACAAATTCACTTGATGGAATTATATGGTTTTCAAGCTTTTAATGACCCTATCTGCAGAATTTAAAGGGGAGGTAACAAAGATAATGAAGTGTAAGGATATGCTCCTTTCCGGTTTTGAATGGCTAATAGGTCTAGGAAAGACAGCTGGGAATTGCTTGTGAGCTGGCATAACTCCTTTTGTATCTCATTAGCTGACATGGGTGAATAGATAGGCCTAAGAGTACATTTAAAAAAAATTTGATATCACAAGGAAAGCAAATACTTTTATTGTGCTATGTCCAGATCTGGAGAACTTTTCTACTGTGTCAGCTCTGATTAGAACCAACTCCAGCAAATTCAAAATTCTAACCAAATATTGTATGGGAAGCTAAGCTAAGCAGTGCAGTGGATAAAATGTCAGATCTGGAGTCAGGAAAATCTGAGTTCAACTCAGACCTCAGTTCAACTCTGTGACCCCCAAGCAAGTCTTAACTTCTGAGGTCTCTGCTCAAAGGAATATACATTTTGATTGCTGAAACTTCCCCTTGAAGATTATCTCCAGTTTATTAGATAGATAGATAGATAGATAGATAGATAGATAGATAGATAGATAG